>JACDJE010000126.1:1221336-1232170 GCA_016647715.1 Pavo muticus
GGCGGGGAGGGGGCGGCGGCGCCGGCTGGGCCGGCCCTGGGCAGCGCTCCCGGAGCCCCGCCGGCCCCACGCGGCTCAGCCCCGGCTGCCTCCTCCCCCCCGCCGTGCCGCTCCCGGGGAGCGGCTCCGCGCTTCCCATCCGCATCGTGCGGTGACTGCGCGGTCAGGCGGCTGTTTTGATGTCGTGGCAGAGATCATCAGATTATCACCGAGTCCGTGGGATGCAGAGCTGTACAAGTATGGCGTAATAAAGTTCTGTCTCTGTGCACGCACACAGTACCAAACAGCATGGAAGGACAAGAAAGCCTTTTATTAAGGCTCTGGGAAGGACCTGTAGGATGATTTTGTTTTTATCCTCTATGGACCTATTGGTTAAAAACCGTGCGTTCCCATATCTGCATGCAGCAGCGCACAGACCTAACACACAGACCTTTGGCGTTTGTTTCCCTTGCTGGCCGCAGCACTGAGAGTGTTACAGTGCCGTGGATCCCAAGGAGGAAAATGGAAGTGGGTTCTGCTTTGGTGAAGGGTCTGCAGGAGGTGGTTGGGTGCCGCGCTGCTCTGCTCAGCTCTGGGACACACATGGGAAGGCTTCATCGGCAGCAGTGCACGGCGAGCAGAGGTTGTGCTCATGGCTGGAGCTTGCATCAGCCTTGGCTGTAAGGGGGGAGATGGGGGTTGGGATTAATGAGATGTGAAGGCGGAAGGGAAGAGAGAAGTACGAGGCTTGGGATGCAGTCATAATTATTGCTCTTTTTTAATAAGAACTATGGATGCTTATCATCCCCGGCGCATACCATTGTATGAGGTGGCCACGTCTGAGAATTGCTCCTTCCTGCCTCGCTGTCAGGGTCACAGCAAATGAGTGACAGATCCGGGAACAGCACCCAGGGGTCCTCACCCCACTGCCACCGCCTCGGGCAGGGCGGGGGGCAGCGCCGAGCTGCAGCCCCCGGGAGATGGGGGACCACAGCGGGGATGTGCAGGAGCCAGCTGAGATGCCTGGAAGGGAGAAACACAGAGCTGGAGCTGAAAAGATGAAGGACCTCATTGAACCTGAAGTGCCTCATTAAGTGCAGTACAGCTCGTGCGTGCACAACGGCAGATTTTTCGGGAGATAGGCGAAAAGCTCAAACTGGGAGGGGTGGGGAGAGATAGGAAAAAACACTTCCAAAAAACACTACAATTTAGTAGTAGTACGTATAAGGAAGAAGATTAATTATGCTGCGCTTACAGGCACCGTGCACCATCCCTTTTAGAGCCGTCTGGCTGCTGTGTAGGGAAGCAGAGCTGTCTGCTCTTCCTGGCTCCTGACTCTGCAGTGCCAAACGCTCCGTGCCTCAGTTTTTCCACAGCTGAGCTGAACGTAATAAGCTGCTATCTCAGAATCTTTGTGCACAGAATCGTTAGGCAGCAAATATCCACGGGGCTCGAAGCAAAAACAAGGGGTAGCTCTGCTTGTGCAGGAAATTGATGTGGAAATTCAACCAAGTATTGATACATTCAGGAATATGGAACAGCAGGTTGGTTTTGCCCAGTTTTTGGTACCTGGGGATGCTGCTGTGAGCCATGGTCGGTGTGGCATTGCTGCCGTGCAGGATGTGATTCCCTGGCTCCCAGCAGTGAAATAAAGCAGAGGCACTCTGGCTGCAGAGAAAAGAGGAAGGGGTGTGGAGAAGGGCACCATCTCGATGTGGTTTAGTGGGCACAGTGGTTGGACTTGGTGATCTTAGCGGGCTTTTCCAACCCGAATGACTCGATGGTCGAAGAGCTGTCCTCTTGGGAGCAGGGTGACTGAGGATCTCCCTCTCTGGGGACTTGCTGGGGGTGGTTTGCAGCCTGGATTGTCAGCCTGGTCCAGCTTTAACCTGGAGAATCCAAACTGGGAACAGGGAAAAAAATCAGAGCGGTGATGGCAAAACAGAGTGGGAATCTGAGAGAGCAGGGGGAGAGCCCAGGAGATGTGCCCAGTAGCCAGAAGGCACACAATGCAAAATGACTGCTTTTGCTAACGGAAAGGTCATCTTCGGTGTCTGTTAGTGCCATTCTGTGCCAGAGGTCACAGGCTGCAGATGGGAACTTTCAGCCTTTGTTCTGTGATGCTGATATTCCCAACTTGGAATGATCTGATAGGTGAGAAAGCACGCAACTGTTTGCATTCTATTTCTGCTATTTCATATATGCTCGTGGCAGCTGGGGCTGGCAGTGCTGGTGGCTAGCAGCGGCTAGCTGAGCTGGGGAGGAATTCAGGGTGGGCATCTGGAGCCTGGTGTGGATGTGTTGGATGTTACCCTGCGGACATAAGCATCACTTGGAGATGATCAGTGGCTCACCAGTGTGGTATAATCACCAGAGACGTGCCAAGCACTGGGCCATGGATCACTCTCCAAGTGACAGTGCACTCTTATGCGTGTGCTACGCCTGCCCAAGGCCCCCGATATAAATCCTCTTGCAATGGGGCAGCACGCCTTCCTTAAAGCATATATATGTACACAGGGGTGCCCTAAGCGTGTCACATCACTCCGTTATTGATGGGCACCATCGGGCCTCCATAGGGCCACTTGCACTTAGCAGGAGAAAAGACTCGGTGAAGCTGAATAGCGCTCACTGTGACCCCATCCTGCAGCTCCCCAAGTGCTTGTTGGCCTTCTCATAGACGACTCCAGCATGCACAGTCCTCCTGCTGCCCACCATGGGATGGTATTCCCGGTGTGTAGCTGGGGAAGGCTCCGGGAGGCAGAGCACAGGGCTATGGCTGCAATCAGGGGAGGGGTAAGGATGGGGAGTAAGGCAACGTGGGTGCAGAAGTGCTGCAGAGAAAAGCGTTCTCCATAAATGAGTGCTGCAAAGAGAAGGCAAAGCTGGTGCTGCAGCTCCTGACTGGCACGGTGGGGATGGGTGGGTGGTTGGATCAGGTGATCTTGGCGGGCTTTTCCAGCCTTAACGATTCTGTGATTCTGTATTAATGGCATGGAGTGGCTGAGCATCCAAATCCTGCATGTTCAGGGCTGGGACACAGATGTGGGTATCCGTGGCATGGGATGTGATCAGTGGGCACGGTGGGGGTGGGTCAATGGTCAGACTGGGTGATGTTGCCGGTCTTTTCCAACCTTAACGACTGTGATTTTATGAGTGCACTTATCTGCAGGAGCGTGGGGTTTGCACAGCCCTTGGCAAGCACGGCTGGAGATGCCAGACATGTTCTGTCGTCTGGGGCTGTCAGCACTTCCTTTGAAGTTGAGCAGATGTTGGTGCAAACGTTCCGGGGACGCCGCCGAAAAGAGATGAGCCGAATGCAGAAAGCCATGAGGCTGACATATGGAAAGGTCCAGGGATGTTGGTGTGGTTTATGTGTGAGCTGCCGTGTTTAACAAAACAATTAGCATCGCTAACGAGCGTTTCAGCATCAGGGAAACGAGAAGGACGTTTCCATAGCTTTTAAGTGAGTCTGGGTGCTCAGTGCATTTCCACCCCCTGAACTGGAAACAGTTGGAGAACGTGGGCGAAGCATCACCTGAGGAGCACCTGCAGCTGTGGACACCCTCGTTGTGCAGGTGGGGAGGGGGCTCAGGAAGGAGGCAGTGCAGGTTTGTGTAATTAAAGATGGAATAGCCATCCTCTCTGCCTTCTCTTGCTGCATAAAATAAGACTGAGACAGAGGGGCTGCTGGCGATCTAACCATGGCAGCATGAAAAACGAGGAGGAGTGTGATAAGAAACTCATAATTTATGTTCCAAGCACAGACTCACACCAGCACGGAGGGAAATTTGTGCCAATAACTCCTACTAACTCAGAAAGGCACGCAATCTTTTATTGCACAAATTATTAACGACCAGAAAATGAATGGCTCTGTAATCAGAGCGGCGCTGCCGGCGCTTTGCTGCTGCTGCTGCTTTTATTTGTATAAATGCTGCAGCCGGTCCAGCCCCGAAGCTTTGTGCTCCACGTGCTCTGCAGTGCTATGCTGTGTGCTGGGGTGGAGCATCACAGCCCCATAGTTGGGCCAGGGGAACCTCTGCTTGCATGGTATGAGGTGAGAGTGTGGTTTATGCAGATGGAGCCCATGTGGCTGTGAGGCATGGAGTGTCTTCCCCACCAGCACGGATGCATCCTGTGGTCTTGAGTTAAAATCTCTACGTGATGATAATGAAGAAAAGGGGCACGGATGGAAAATGAAGTCCCTGGAAGAGGGAAGAGGATGGCGTGGGGTTTAGAATCATAGAATAGCTCAGGTTGGAAAAGACTTTAAAGATCATCAAGTCCAACTGCAGCCTAACCATACTACCCTATAGTTCGCTGTGGCTCAGCCTGCATGACCTGGCCGGGCTCACTGAGCCCTGTGCTGGACGTGTGTGGGATGAGACTTTGTCCAGGAGCCCCATTTTCATGGTGTGAAGCATATCCTAGAATCATAGAATGGCCTGGGTTGAAAAGGACCACAATGACCATCTCGTTCCAGCCCCCTGCTATGTGCAGGGTCTCCAACCACCAGACCAGGCTGCCCAGAGCCACATCCAGCCTGGCCTTGAATGCCTGCAGGGATGGGGCATCCACAGCCTCCTTGGGCAACCTGTTCCAGTGCCTCACCACCCTCTGTGTGAAAAATACAACAAGGAAGTGCTCCTGTTGTTAACTCAGTCCGTTATCAACAGCACTATCTCCCAGATGGCTTCATCTGAATAGGGAGGAGGGGGAGAGCTGCTTTCCCCCCCCCACCACCTCTTTTGGGTGAGGGTGTGTTGGTGAGGGCTGCAGTAATGAATAATGTTCCCAGGGACCGCCAGGGTTTCATTAATGCTCGTTGTCTTATACTGAACTCCCAATCACTGCAGAACCACGCAACTCCCATTGCCTCACAGCCCTCTGATGAACACACTTGTAATCTCATTGACCCGCCGTTCTGCCGCGACGCATAAATCCAGATTTGGAGATCTCACGTCCAGCCGTAAACGGGGCTGGCAGACTTCTGATCCCCAGAACAAAGCCGTCTGCTGCCAGGTGGGTGTTTTATTCACGTGGTGGAGGTAGGGCAGCCTTCTGGAGAGCTTAACCAGCAGGGGAAATCAGCAACCCGCAGGAGACAGAGAGGAAAAAAAGTAGGAAAGGTGGTGTTTACATGACGTTAACATTGGCCATGAACACAGAATGCGGAGAGTTGTGAATGGAGGGGTGAGATGGAGAGAAACGACTGAACAATGGAAGAGTTGGGCGGTGTCATTCAGACACACAATTCTGGGCGTCATGCTGTGTGTCTTCTGGTGTTTCCATCCTTTTTGCTTTTTTCTCCTTTGACTCAGACGAGCAGCCCATAGGAGAGCTGTCTCATTTCTCCCCCACTCCTTGTTTTACAGTGCTCTATTTGGATTCCTTGCCCTGGAGGCAACTGATGACCTTTCTTCGGCTCGGTGTCCATCTGGACATGCAGGGAGACTCCCCCACACTGATACCAGGTGAGGATGCTCGTGCAGAAGTGTGCCAACAGCTGGCAGCAGGGAATCCTGCCGTGCAATGGGTACACTGAGGGTACCAAGTGCTGTCACTGCACCATCCCCGTTATCCTCCTGAGTGCTGTCAGAACAGCAGAGCGCTTTGGACTCCCCCCCGTTGAGAGCTTTCTGTCCTCGCAGTGTATTTTTGAGGGCCTCTGTTTTCACAGCACCGGGATGGATGGACTCCTAAAATATACAGCCAATTACACAGCAGAATTTATTAGACTTTATTCTGGTGCACGTTACGTGGTGGGGGTGGGGAGGAAAGCACGAACTCCGGTAGGAAACCCATAGCAACTGCAGCTGTAAGTGTGAGAGATGAGAAGTCCCCATAAATACACCTGACTTCGCCATCACTGTTAATTAAATGCACGTCATGAAACACAGGCACAGGGAGCAGCAGTGCTCGCAGGCACAGGAAGAGCGAGGCTGCATGGCCTGGGGCTGAGCTGCAGAGCACAGCCAGGAGGGTTAGAGCCATGCAAGGTGATTGGGAGAGCCCTTCCCAGCAAGGCAGAGGGGACTCTCCAACATTTCTTGCTTTATCTTCTCATCTTCATGGGTTTAATTGTAATGATCTGGCATGCTGCACTGCTCCGCTGTGATTTCTGCTCCTGTCCAGGATGGGTGGTGGAGGAGAACTCAGCACTGATGCTAAGGAGGAAGTGGGGCATGGGAAGGGCCTGTCCCACTCAGCTCCAAGGGTGAAGCTCAGGGGCCTCATGCTGCGATTTGTTCCACTTTTATGGTGTTCTCCCCTCCAAATAATGCAGCAGAATGTGGTTTCTAGGAGCAATGATGCACGGTGTCCTCCCAGAGATGTGTGGCCCAGAGAGACCAGGGTGAGGTTCTGTGTTAATGCAGCCCTACCTCATTTTCTCCCCTTTCTTCTGAAGCATTTTTCCATTCCCAGCTCTGATTCACCTTTGGTAATCTCCCCAGCATGTACTCCATCAGCACTCCTATGGGGCTTCAGCGTGTAGGAAGTAAAGCCCATAGTTCAGCACTATCCATCTAATATCTTCTGACTGGTTTTAATCATAGCATTTTCCATTTAATTGGGAAGGCAGGCACACTCTGCATATTAACACAGCGCAGCCTGCACCTCCTAAGCATTCAAAGCAGAGATGGCTGGGATGTGCCCTGCAGCAGCTGGGAACCTGCTGGGTGTCTTTAGCATCTCAGGGAATGGGGTATTTGCAGCAGGGCTGGCTTTTGCCCTCCTGGTGGATGCCCACTGGAGAAAAAAAGGTATTCTCCCCTCAAAAAATTATATGCATTTCCACCATTTAAAGACTTGGTCTGCAGACAGTGCAGCTGCTGCTTTGCTGCTGTGCCCATTGTTGTCCTTAGAGCACAACACTGCTGCCCAGGGGAAAATATCATCTTCCCTCCAAAGCTGCTGGTTGTGTTGCTTTTTCCCCCTCTGTGATCCATCTATAATCATGAAAGACCCATTCTTTCACTTCTTGCCTTCATAATGCCACCCATCGCAGGGGTCTGTCTGTGCAAAACCAATAGCTTTGTCTTAATTTCACTGTGGTTTTCAGGACTCTCTTTCTTCTCCATGGTCAGGACTTGCCTTGGGACGTTTGGATTCGGAGGAGGTCTCAGCAGGTCTTTGAGTTTTATGGCGAGAAGGCTTTACAAGAGAAAGCTCACGTACACACCTTGCCATGTGTGAGACACCACGGGCAGCTGTCACTGCGAGCTGCTGTCAGAATTACTTCACTGCACGTTAGCTGTGGTCCAGAAGGACAGCAAACATACAGTTCTGCTACCAAGAGGAGGTGTGTGCTTTGAACTCAAGGTAGATCCAACATACAGTGCTCCCCTTCTCCTGGAAGAAGGCTGGAGCTCGCTGGCTCCCAGCTCCACAGAAGCACATAACGATGGCCTCAGGGCACGGTGCTCTTGGCCAGGGATTGCAGGGTATGAGGGCACTCCTTGTCCTGCGCTGGGGATGGACATTCAGAGCAGCATCCACAGTGGAAGGGCAGCAGGGGGTGAAAGGAGCAGCTCTTGCATTGCAGCATGCATTTCCCTGCCTGCTCAGCCCCTGCTGCTCCAGCTTTTCAGGTCAGGTAAGGATGGCACCGCGTCGCTGTCCTGCCCTGCATTTACCCACAGACTTCATAATTATGGCCTTCTTTAAAACAGATACTGCTTGTCGTGCCAGGAATGGTCACGGAGTGGGGAAGCGGCTCAGGATCCATTAGGGAATGAGAGGCAGCTGCATTCATTTCCACCTGAAATTTCAATTAAGATTGCAGTGTAAAGTGTGCTTCAGTGTCACCCAAACGGAGACAGAACGGCGCTGGCTGTTGAATTTTAGAGCCTGTCAAGAAGGAATAGATGGAGATTTTTGGGGTTCAAAGGTCCAGGGCAGTGCTGGAGTCACAAATGCATGCGGTGTTAATGTGGGTGTTTGAAAGCTGTGTATCCCAATGGCAGCAGGAGATCCAGCTTCATTGCACGTGGTTGTCAAGGAGCTTGATCAATAGCTGGAAGAATAGCAGAAGTTGCAGAAGCATTACATACGTTACATGGGCAGAAACTGAAGGAGGATGGTGGAGGTTGGGTGTTCTCTTTGCTAAGGCTGGGAGGCACAGAGGGGTGGGTGGGCTCTTACCCATTGGTTATCACTGCGAAACTCCAACAAGATACCCCTGAAATGAAGGGGCTACAAACCAGTGGGCTTCTGTGCATCCTGGTGCTTCGTTGAATGGGAAATCTCAAACTCCTGGCTCCTGCACTGTGCATCTTCCCATCTCCTTCCGTTTGCACTGTCAGTGCACGGCTACGCAATGACATCTGTGCAGAGCGTGCACACACGTCCATCCACACACACACAGCCATGCAGGGACATGGCAGGGCTGCAGGAGAGCAGGCTGGCACTGCCCTGCTTGGGTGTCACTGTGCTCCTGAGCACACACACACATGCACACACCTCACCGTGGCTCTCTCCAGCCCCGTGTCCATTTGCTTTTATTATCCGGGCAGGAGATGAGCTTCATTAGGGGAGCGGAGGCTCTAACAAGGATGGGGAATGGCACCAACAGAAGGATGTAGCGATAGAAAGTTATGTCAGAAAAACCCTTACAAGAAAAACGTCTGACATTAGAAATGGTGCATTAAAAATTGGAGAGGGTTGGAAGCGGGGCAGGACTGGAGAGAGAGGAAAACAAATAAATACAGGGGCTTCAGACTAATAAATCCTCCTATATGGGGAATGCATCAAACCCAGCCTGCTATTAAAGTTGGTTTTATTTCTGTTATTGTTAATAACAGTGATAAATAGATTTTTTCTTGGATCTCAACATTGGGCTTATCTGCATTTTCAATACACGTGCAGTGGGCTGGGCAGTCTCTCCCTTGCACTGTTTGCTTGTGGCTAGCACGTTCCCTTTGAAATACAGTATCTGCCTTCTTTTCTCTGCACCTCTGTGCCAGTACTGCTGTGTGTATGCAGGCATGCAGGCTCTCTCTCTCACAGGATCCTCTTAATATTATTCATCCTTATTACATATCGTTATTCCTTATTATGATTTATCTGCCACGCCTGGGCTTTATTAAGATTGATAACCCTGCCCCCAAGGAGCTCCCAGCAGGCAGCCCCAGCTTTCTCCCAAAGCAGCAAGTCTCACTTTTCTTCTAGGCTGTAACAAGCCTCATGGCTTGGCTTCAGCAGAAGGCCTTGGGCTCACTTGTACAGAGGTGATGCATCCAGCTTTTGTCCAGCAGTGTGGTCCCATTCTGCTGCAGCACCAATGGGAGCTGCTTGTTGCTGGCCAGGAGGGAATCACAGCCCTCCCTTCGCCTGCTTCTTCTTCTGCATCTCCATTTTCATCTTGCCTATTAGAAGAGATTCATTGAACGCCCTGAAAGCTGATCCTTGTGCTGGGGGGAGGACCTTCCCCGGACAGCTTCCTGACAGCTTCACTCTGTGCTGCTCTTCACACAGTTCACAATTTGGAGACGTTTGCACTGATGGGACATCCTGCGAGGCAGTGTTACCTGTCGGTATGTACGTATAGGTAACAGGGATGATGGAAGCAATGCTGAGTGCCAATAGCATCTGGGAAGGACCCTCCTGCCTGGCTCTGGCACAGAGGTGCCGTGATCTCCAGCTGTGCTGCTCAGTGGGAGCTGAACCCTGGACATTGCCTCAGCTGTGTGCAAAGAGAACTGCACGGCTCCCCAGGCCGGAAGGCTGGAGCAGGGAACCTGCCCAGCAGGCTGCAGCTGCTGTGTTCAAAGAAATGGAATGGAGATGGAGCTGTCTCAGAAGGAGACTTCGGAAATGCCAATCCAGACAGCAGCTGGTAACAGGAAAAAAAAAACAGAGAGGGAAGATCATAGAACCATGGGATCATTCGCATTGGAAAAGACCGCTGTGATCACCAAGTCCAGCCCCAACCCATCTCTTAGGACCATGACATGGGAGCAGACATTCTTGCACTGTGACCGGGCATGGATCACTGTGTGGGGCGGTGGGAGCCGTGTGGTTCCCTCCCTGCTTCAGTTCCTGCACAGTGTTTGGGTTTGGGGATCTGGCATCCAGCCTGGATGCCACAGGTTTCTAAAGCTGGCCAGGCGTGACTCTGATCCTATTTGAAACGTCGGCAAAGCTCGTGTGGAATTCAGTAATACAAGAAAGAGCGGGGCTTTGGAGTGCATGGGCTGCTTGGGATGGGGGCCGACCTTTGTCCTCTGATGGTGACCGAGGCTCTGGGATGCAGGCAGCAAATAGGCACAGTGTGTGGGCAGAGCAGGGCTTGGGGCACACGTATCTGCAGGGTGTGTGTGAGCACCAACACAGACACATCTTGTTCCCCTTCCCGAGGAGCTGCTCAGCCATCCAGCCGTGCGCTTTAGGGATGAAATATCTCCGGCGATGGCTCAGAGCTGGGGCTGCTCTGTGTCCCCAGTGGCCACCAGGTGCTGAGGAACGGCTCGTTTCTGGCAGGGCAGAGAGTCTGTGCTGACAGCAGGCAGCGGTGTGAGCGCTCCAGCCATGACCTGAGGGGAGCATGGATGCCGAGGGGGCTGTTGCTGCCTCTCTGTAATGCGATTGCCTCTTTATAATGGCTTCAACTTTTTTTTTTTCCCTTTATCATTATTGACCAAGGAGCATCAGTAAGGCTAGAGAATAAATAGTTCCCTGATGGTTAACAACGGGCTCTCCACCAATTAGAATTCAAGCTGTGCTCCCTCTTACATTCTTTATAATCACACTTTATTGCATAGAGCAGAAAATCAAGCGGCCGCCCCTCCCTGCTCGTGCCCCTGGGTGCCGTGCTGTCTCCCGGCGGAGCAGGTGAGGCCTTGCGGAGGGGGGGGGG
>JACDJE010000126.1:1246138-1270160 GCA_016647715.1 Pavo muticus
TGGTTGGGTGGTTGGTTGATGGGGTGGTTGGTTGATGGGGTGGTTGGGTGGTTGGGTAGTTGGGTGCCTGGGTAGTTGGGTGGTTGGGTAGTTGGGTGGTTGGTTGATGGGTTGGTTGGTTGATGGGGTGTTTGGGTAGTTGGATAGTTGGGTGGTTGGGTGGTTGGTTGATGGGGTGGTTGGTTGATGGGGTGGTTGGGTGGTTGGGTAGTTGGGTGCCTGGGTAGTTGGGTGGTTGGGTAGTTGGGTGGTTGGTTGATGGGTTGGTTGGTTGATGGGGTGTTTCGGTAGTTGGGTGGTTGGGTAGTTGGGTGGTTGGGTGGTTGGGTAGTTGGGTGCCTGGGTAGTTGGGTGGTTGGGTGGTTGGTTGATGGGGTGGTTGGGTGGTTGGGTAGTTGGGTGCCTGGGTAGTTGGTGGTTGGGTAGTTGGGTGGTTGGTTGATGGGTTGGTTGGGTGGTTGGATAGTTGGGTGGCTGGGTAGTTGGGTGGTTGGGTGATGGGCTGGTTGGGTGATGGGGTGATCGGGTGGTTGGGTAGTTAGGTGGTTGGCTGGTTGGCTAGTTGACGTTGGCGTTGGGGATCACATGAGATGGCTGGAAGCCATGTGTGCCAGTGGCAAAGCACAGGGCATTTTGGAGAGACGTTTTGCTTTGACTGGTTGCTATTTATTACAGCTGAATCCCAAAATAATAGACATCAGATTGTGAGATGTCAGTTGGCAGCGATCCTACTGCGCATTCCCATGGACAGACAGGCATCTGCAGCCAAAAGAAAACTATTCAGTTTCAGAGCTTGATTAAAAAAACCTGATCTGTAACTTCAGAACAAAAACCACAGCTTGCACTGCTTTCCTTGGTGCCCAGATAACCCCTCCTTCCCTTCCCAATCAGGGAGTGGTGCTGTGTTTGGTGCCACGTGTGGCCTTTGTGCTGACCTTGCTGTGATTCTGCTTCCCCATATGCAGGCTGGGAGAGCAGCTCTGGTGCTGCCTCTGGAGGTGGGAACGCTGAGATCCATGCACTGCAGGAACTAGAGACCTCTGCGACCATTAGGGCTATAATATGAACTTCTTCTGGGGGTTAGGAAGCTCTTTGGACTATCCCATTTATGTTTTATAAACACAGCGCCGTGCTGTGTTTTCCCATTTACTTTGGATTTCCTCATTGCTCTGAGACTCATTAAAAATCAGAGTCAAGTGTGGGAAGAACTGCTCTGGCTAACTGTGCTGAAACCGAGCGCGTCTGCTGGGCTAGAACTGCATAACTGGAGAAGTCTCAGTTTGGAAACCTCCTCATTTGCTGCTGGAATGAGAAACATTTCATTTCCATACCAAGTTGGAGGTCGCTTTTTCTCCCAGAGCAGAAATGAAATATTTATTGAACGTTCTTATTTTTTCAGCATTTCTGACAGTCCTACCGTTCCCATCTAGTAATGGGCTGAAGCCACGGCTGCCTCCTGTCCTTAGTAAGTCACTGTTTACAAACAGGTTGGGAAGTTTCCAATGGATGAATCTCAGAAGGGTTGGGGTGGAAAGGGCCTGGAAGTCCCAGGGCTGGGTGCCCCCCACCTGCTCAGGCTGCCCAGGGCCCCATCCATGGCTTTGAATGCCTCCAGGGATGGGGCTGCTCTGGCAGCAGTGCAAAGGGCTTGCTGCCCTCTGGGTAAACGAAGGAATTAGTATAATTACAGGCACTCCTCATCCAGCTCCATCCCCACGTGAGCCACAACACCCCATCAGACCCAGCAAGTCCCTTGGAGCAGGGCTGGCTAGCATGGTGATGCCGTGCTGTTGGCCAGGGCTGGCGTGGAGCATTGCAAGCTGTGAGTGTTGGCATGTGCCATGCAGAAATAGGGGAGCATCTCCTTCGTGCTTCCCCAGAAGGTTCTGGCAGTGTTTCATCTGTCGGGGCCTGCGGTGTCATTGGTGTTGAAGCACCAAATGCAATCTGTTCGGCTCAGTTGGGGATGGGGGACCTGTAGGTGGCAGCTGCAGGGAGCCAGCAGCCCTTGCTTGTGGCAGGTCTTCCAAACCAGGAAATACAGAGAGCTTTTCAGTCCTCGTGTGGCTGGCTGTGTAAGCCCATCAAACATGAATATGGCTGCTTGCCTACCAACAGATTAGTTTCTTATTGCTTTTGCCACCTCTGTGATGCTGTAAGGCCCAGCTATGCTATATATAGCATGATAAATCTGCTTTATATCAATGTGAACTTTGATATATCTTATTAATATCACACTCATGATTTGAATATTTAAGCATGCACGGCACATACCACAATGTTATTTAGCTTATGCTTGCTTTATTTAATCATTTTAGACTTAGAGAACACCTGTGCCGGCTCGCAAGCACCATGCAATTAATTAAATCCACCACTCATCCCAGGTGGAAAATCATTGAGGAGCAAATCTTTTGGCCTTACTGTCTGCACAGAGGCTTGCTGGGGGCTCCAAAGGCAGGGACAGCAGTGCAGTTCTACTCAGCCCCACCAGTGGGGCTCCTTCCCCACTGGAAGCACGGCGGGGCCCATGGGATGTGTGGGGCTGGCTGNCGGCGCCGGGGCTCCGCCACCGACCGCCGGTTTCCTGCGAGGCGGAGGGGGAGCAGCCGCGGCGCGTCGGCAGCGCTGGCGCCTCCGAGCCCCGGGCAGCGACCGCCCCCGCGCCGGCGTCCGTCAGTCCGAGTGTCCGTCCTTCAACCCCCCACTGCCTCAGTCTGTTCATCCATTCCTCCCGCCCTCCATCTGTCCATCCGTCCATGCATCCGTTCTTCCACCCGTCCCTCCATCCATCCGTGTTATTTGTCTCTCCATCCTTCCACGCGTGCATCCATCCCTCCTTCGCTCCACCTCTCCATTCCTCCATTCATCCATGTGTCCATCCCTCCATCTGTCCATCCCTCCCTCCCTCCCTCTGTCTGTCCATCCATCCATGCATCCGTTCTTCCACCCGTTCCTCCATCCATTTCTCCATCCATCCACCTATCCATCCATCTATCCCTCCATCCATCCTTCCACTCATCCATCCCTCCCTCCCTCCCTCCCTCCATCCATCCATCCACTCATCCATTCCTCCATCCATTCCTCCACTCATCCATCCATCCCTCCCTCTGTCTGTCCATCCATCCATGCAACCAGTCTTCCACCCATCCCTCCACCCATCCCTGCACCCATCCCTCCATCCATCCCTCCATCCCTCTATCTGTCCATCCATTCCCCCATCCGTCCTTCCATCTATCTGTCCATCCTCCCTCCTGCAGGCAGGCACTCTGTGCTTATCTCCCTCCTGTTCACCCTGCTCCCCATGCCCTTATGCAGTGTGTCTGTGCCACCGATTTTCCCATCCTCCTTTCTCCTCCCCCCAAGCCTCCCACCAGAGGTTTTGGAGGTCTAGGGGGAGAAGCCATGCTCTCAGTCCCTACACTTTTAGAGGTGCAGGGGGGGCAAGCAGCTGTGAGCTGTGAGCAGGGGTCTCCTCCATGCCTGCATGTGTCAGCTCCGGGCTGGCACAGTTCGCCCTCTGCCTACAGGCCCGGGTGGGTTCCAACCCATATTTACTGGTGATGTTCCCCATGTCGGAGCAGCACCCTCACTGTGTGCTTCATGCGAGCTGTGCTGCCTCTGGATGTGGGCTAGGACCACCATTGGCTTCTCCTCAACCTCTTCTCCCCTCTCTTCATGGGAGGGTTCCTTGGGGGATGCCCGTGCTGCGGCCTGGGGCTCAGCTCGCAGGTGAGGAAGGAAGCTGGTAGAAAGCTGTCAGGCACGGCTGCGTTCAAGCAAAACAAAAAGCACATTTTTTTCCCTCCATCTACTTCGTTGCGTGTCAGGACACATGGCAATTGTGCAGAACATGGCCAGTGACTGCGCTCATTTGTTTGGTTACTGGGGTGGCGTTTTGCTGGTGAGTTGATTTATATGTGATCCTTGTTGTTTGCTGCTTCTTGCTTTGTTGGTACTGTTTTCTACTCGTGCCCCCTGGAGTGAAGGCGTTGGTCTACAGCTTTGCCTGGGGGGCCCAACACTGAGCTGAGAGGGGCCACAGAGAGGGGCAGTGGGACCTCATCCTGAATCCGGGACCGCAGAGCCACGAGTCCTGCAGGACTGCCCTGTGCAGAGAGGACTTTGCCCACTGCTTCACAGCACAGCTGGCTGCTGCAGACACAGGGTTCAGTCTGGCTGTTCATCACGATAGATGGGATGTGGGTGCCTTTCCGAGCTGCTGCAGCCTCAAGGATTGGATCTGGAGAGCTGTGGGGTCTGTGCTCATAGCTCTGCCTTCTCTGGGGCCGTCTTATGGATGTGCAGGAAGCCCCTCTGTAAAACAGGCTTGTAAAAGTTCCCATCCCCACAAGCTCTTTGTCGATGTATTATTATATTTGTTAGCAGTTTCACGCAGGTTGGGATTGTTGCTGTCCATCCAGCACGTTCCAGCTGAGCTTAGTGTTTGTTGGGGGCTGGCTTTTGTTTCCAGATGGGCTCCGCTCAGGTGTGTTGGGCTGCACACCTCCAAGTGAAGCTGGAGATGTTAATAAAAGCCTGTCCCAAACCTGAGCGCTGGCAGTGGGGCAGGAGGCACTGCTGGAGGCATTCTGCCCTCACAGCGAGGCATTGTTTGCACAGGGTTCCATTTGGTGGGTTATTAAACAGCCTCTGGAAAGGGAAATATTAATTGGACTGCAGCGAGTGAGCAGCAGAGGTGCAGGAGTAGCTTGGGACAATATCTTGCTGTGGAGCTCCAGGTGGGGGGGTTGCTAACCCACCTGCTGCTGCAGGGGTGTCAGTGCTGTGCTGAGCTGCTTCCCTGTGCTCCACAAGTCCAGCAGCCTGGGGAGGAGGAAAGTGATGCAAGGTAGCTAAATAAATATATAAAAGTAGCAAAAGCAGAATCGTCTTGTTAGCAGTGTGTCAAGGGCAGTGTAAAGGTGAGATAGGATAAGTAATTTTGCTGTCAAAATTATTTAGAGATGTCATTAAACTGCTTAGGGCTGTCTCTGCTGCTTCAGGGCACAGACACCTGGTTTTAATTTGCAGTGGTCTGCGTCCAAACCTGCTGGCCTCATTCAGAGGGATCAGTGCTAATTTGGAGCCTGGTGGCAAATGCCTTCAGTGAGCACGGGATCCAAATGGCAGAGGTGAGCAGAGGAGCAGAATTAACTCCCTCATAAACTCTCTTGGTTTTCCTTTCTGGAGGTTTCCAACTGCAAAGTAGCTCACATTGGCGGAGCTGCTGAACTTCTCAGGTCGCTGGAGAGCATCAGAGAGGTCACTTCTGCCTCTGACACTGGGGAAGAGCTCCACGTCACTTCTGATGGAGCAGTGCTTGGTCAGGATTTCAGGCTTGCAAAATCACTTTTTCCCCCTTTTCTCTCTCCATTCCTTCTGGATTGCCTTGCTCTGTCTCCCTCTTGCACTGTCCCTTTATCTGGAGAGCTTCTTGCTGTGCAGCAGATGCTGTGCTGACCTGTGGGGCAGCCCTCCCCCAGATCAACGTGCATCATCTCCACGGTGCCAGCACCCTTCTCACCACTTCAGGGCCCTTTTCCATCTGGAGATGCTCACCCTCCTCACTGCTGGTAGATGGCAGTGGAAAGCTCATCATCAAGCTCCACAGCCCAACTCTGTGCTAAGGGCAATGAAAGGCGTCTCCCAAAGGGTTATTTGTGGTTGCAGGTCTGTGAGGAGGATGGAGAGCATCCTCAAGCTCCCCTGCTTTGCTCTCGTTCTGCTCCTGTCTGAAGGTAAATCTTCTGTATGTACTGCCTCCACTGCTGGGGTAATGCATTTCCTTTCTTTTATTTTTGGCTCTGTTATTAAAAAGGAAAAAGAAACACAAGAAAACAGTGAAAAGGGAGAGGAAATTGCATCTTCCCCTGGGTCGTAAATACAGTCTGATGGGGGGTTTGTTGTAACGTGTCTGAGGAGCAGGAGGGATGGAAGAAGGGAATTCCTAAGCATGGGAGGAAAGGTTCTGCTTATTGCAGCCCTGCTCCGTAGCTGTAAGGTGATGGGCAGGAGCAGCTTCTTACATTGTGCCAATCAGTTGGGAAGGGAGGACCTTTCTTGAGTGGTTTCCAGGTAATTCAGAAGCAGGAAAGCTTTGGAGCTGTTGATGATAGAAGAGGGATGTGGCATCCTGGTAGTCCAGCACGTGCATCTAACCCTGACTGTTGGCTTGCAGCCGATGCCTGCTCAGCGTGGGGAGGTGATTTCACTTCGGGTCATTGGGAACACAGCTCGGGGGCTCTTCACCCCCACAGCTCCTCGGTATCAAACCGCTCTTGAAGGGAAGCAGAGCACGCTGCCGGAGCAGTTTGCCATCTCCCTATGGGCGTCCTACCCCCAGGAGCTCGTGGTGATCATCGTATCCCCAGGGCCTCGCAGATGCAGAGCTGCGAGTGCATTCCACTGGGATGGCAGCTCCCGTTGTGCCTATCTCACCCCATCAGACTGCAAGCTCCTGCTTGTAACCCCATCCTTTCTCTTCATCCGGAGATGGAGGCGATAGGTGCTGCTCAACGCTTGGGCCGCGTTGCCACGGCAACCAGAGAGAGCCCCCGAGATGGGAAAGGGCAAGCATCCCGTTCTGCCACAGTCTGCAGCATCAGTGATTGAATGAGATTGGATAGAATTAGATAATCCTGGAATTCGCAGCGATTTGACGCCGGGCCTTTATTAAATAAGTAAAAGTAGCAGCCCTTGTAGTAAGAATGAATTCTCTGAGATCGATCACTTTTCCCACCGTTTGTCACAGCTGTGACTCTTAAGATCTCTTTTTCTGTGATATGGGGTGAGCCGCACAAACATCCCTTTCATTTTTGGCCTTCCCAGGGGGAGCTATGATATCAATTCCCCTTTTATTTCCCCCTCGTGATTCACCCACTTAACCGTAAAGCACACTTAGAGAGGAAAGCCTACGAGACCCTTCAGCAGTGGTTCAATGAACTCGAGCTTGGAGTCGTTACTTAAAAATTGTACACCATTAGCCTGAAGTATGGCTGTGTTGTGGGGTCAGCAGAAAGGGAGAATGAGAGCAAACAAGCTGGGTGTGATGGCTGGGGGGGGCAGCTCTGCGTGCAGGGCCTGAAGCTGCTGGGAGCTGCTCTGTGCCCAGCTGCCCAGGGACCTGTGCTTGTTGATATCAGCACTGTGGGTCTCATCTGCTGAAGGCTCAACCTTATGTTGCTGTGATGGATTTCTCTGATAGAAGTTCAATAAAAGTGATTCGGCGAGGCTGATAAGCATTTCTGTCCCCTTGTGGGTGCAGAGGGCGGAAATCATCCTTGCTTTTGGAGGATTTAGTTCCATCAGTGCCTCTGCTATTGTCTTTAAGACACTGCAGAATCTCAAGAAGTGTCTTGAAAGGCTCTTTGAATTACAAGCTCTCCGTGTTCCCGTGCTGTTCTTCCAGCAGCGTGATGCTGAAAAGCTGACTTACTGAGTGTAATCTCATTGCTTTGGTGGGAGTCCTGATCCCTGCTCTCTCTGTACCGCTGCATCCCACCCACGTTGGGTGGGAGTGACCCAGGCAGTCACAGTGCCCTTGGGACAGTCCTGCTCTGGTGCCCCGCAGCACCCTGAAACAACTGTGCAGGATCCAGGGCATCAGCATGGGGAGAATCTTTGTAACTCTGATAGCGGTACAGTAGAGAGCACATATGAGTTCAGGCGAGGTATCAGTTCCTTCAATGATTTCCCATGTTTGGAGGCCAGACTCCACCTGGGGAGGTCCCTCTGAGCTGACAAGTGGCAATCAATTGGAAACACACGCAGTGCAGAAGTCTTTGTGGTGAGGATTGCACTCTGGCTTTCAGTTGCATGAATGTTTTGAATTGTATCGCAAAGAAACTGCCCTTAGCTTGTTGGAACTGTGCTCTTCCTCCTACTTTTTGATGCCATCTCGGTGCATGATCCTTTTCCTGTAATGCTGTGTTACATGCTGGCTCGTCCTCTGTCTGACACCCAAGGGCGTAATGAGGTTGGGTGGTTGGGTGGTCAGGTGGTTGGGTAGTTGGGTGGTTGGGTGGTTGGGTGGTTGGGTGGTTGGGTGGTTGGTTGATGGGGTGGTTGGGTATTTGGTATTTGGGTGGTTGAGTAGTTGGGTGTTTGGTATTTGGGTAGTTGGATAGTTGGGTGGTTCGGTGGTTGGGTGGTTGGTTGATGGGGTGTTTGGGTAGTTGGATGGTTGGGTGGTTGGTTGATGGGGTGGTCGGTTGATGGGGTGGTTGGGTGGTTGGGTGCCTGGGTAGTTGGGTGGTTGGGTAGTTGGGTGGTTGGTTGATGGGTTGGTTGGTTGATGGGGTGTTTGGGTAGTTGGATAGTTGGGTGGTTGGGTGGTTGGTTGATGGGGTGGTTGGTTGATGGGGTGGTTGGGTGGTTGGGTAGTTGGGTGCCTGGGTAGTTGGGTGGTTGGGTAGTTGGGTGGTTGGTTGATGGGTTGGTTGGTTGATGGGGTGTTTGGGTAGTTGGGTAGTTGGGTGGTTGGGTGGTTGGTTGATGGGGTGGTTGGTTGATGGGGTGGTTGGGTGGTTGGGTAGTTGGGTGCCTGGGTAGTTGGGTGGTTGGGTAGTTGGGTGGTTGGTTGATGGGTTGGTTGGTTGATGGGGTGTTTCGGTAGTTGGGTGGTTGGGTAGTTGGGTGGTTGGGTGGTTGGGTAGTTGGGTGCCTGGGTAGTTGGGTGGTTGGGTGGTTGGTTGATGGGGTGGTTGGGTGGTTGGGTAGTTGGGTGCCTGGGTAGTTGGTGGTTGGGTAGTTGGGTGGTTGGTTGATGGGTTGGTTGGGTGGTTGGATAGTTGGGTGCCTGGGTAGTTGGGTGGTTGGGTGATGGGCTGGTTGGGTGATGGGGTGATCGGGTGGTTGGGTAGTTAGGTGGTTGGCTGGTTGGCTAGTTGACGTTGGTGTTGGGGATCACATGAGATGGCTGGAAGCCATGTGTGCCAGTGGCAAAGCACAGGGCATTTTGGAGAGACGTTTTGCTTTGACTGGTTGCTATTTATTACTGCTGAATCCCAAAATAATAGACATCAGATTGTGAGATGTCAGTTGGCAGCGATCCTACTGCGCATTCCCATGGACAGACAGGCATCTGCAGCCAAAAGAAAACTATTCAGTTTCAGAGCTTGATTAACAAAACCTGATCTGTAACTTCAGAACAAAAACCACAGCTTGCACTGCTTTCCTTGGTGCCCAGATAACCCCTCCTTCCCTTCCCTATCAGGGAGTGGTGCTGTGTTTGGTGCCACGTGTGGCCTTTGTGCTGACCTTGCTGTGATTCTGCTTCCCCATATGCAGGCTGGGAGAGCAGCTCTGGTGCTGCCTCTGGAGGTGGGAACGCTGAGATCCATGCACTGCAGGAACTAGAGACCTCTGCGACCATTAGGGCTATAATATGAACTTCTTCTGGGGGTTAGGAAGCTCTTTGGACTATCCCATTTATGTTTTATAAACACAGCGCCGTGCTGTGTTTTCCCATTTACTTTGGATTTCCTCATTGCTCTGAGACTCATTAAAAATCCGAGTCAAGTGTGGGAAGAACTGCTCTGGCTAACTGTGCTGAAACCGAGCGCGTCTGCTGGGCTAGAACTGCATAACTGGAGAAGTCTCAGTTTGGAAACCTCCTCATTTGCTGCTGGAATGAGAAACATTTCATTTCCATACCAAGTTGGAGGTCGCTTTTTCTCCCAGAGCAGAAATGAAATATTTATTGAACGTTCTTATTTTTTCAGCATTTCTGACAGTCCTACCGTTCCCATCTAGTAATGGGCTGAAGCCACGGCTGCCTCCTGTCCTTAGTAAGTCACTGTTTACAAACAGGTTGGGAAGTTTCCAATGGATGAATCTCAGAAGGGTTGGGGTGGAAAGGGCCTGGAAGTCCCAGGGCTGGGTGCCCCCCACCTGCTCAGGCTGCCCAGGGCCCCATCCATGGCTTTGAATGCCTCCAGGGATGGGGCTGCTCTGGCAGCAGTGCAAAGGGCTTGCTGCCCTCTGGGTAAACGAAGGAATTAGTATAATTACAGGCACTCCTCATCCAGCTCCATCCCCACGTGAGCCACAACACCCCATCAGACCCAGCAAGTCCCTTGGAGCAGGGCTGGCTTGCATGGTGATGCCGTGCTGTTGGCCAGGGCTGGCGTGGAGCATTGCAAGCTGTGAGTGTTGGCATGTGCCATGCAGAAATAGGGGAGCATCTCCTTCGTGCTTCCCCAGAAGGTTCTGGCAGTGTTTCATCTGTCGGGGCCTGCGGTGTCATTGGTGTTGAAGCACCAAATGCAATCTGTTCGGCTCAGTTGGGGATGGGGGACCTGTAGGTGGCAGCTGCAGGGAGCCAGCAGCCCTTGCTTGTGGCAGGTCTTCCAAACCAGGAAATACAGAGAGCTTTTCAGTCCTCGTGTGGCTGGCTGTGTAAGCCCATCAAACATGAATATGGCTGCTTGCCTACCAACAGATTAGTTTCTTATTGCTTTTGCCACCTCTGTGATGCTGTAAGGCCCAGCTATGCTATATATAGCATGATAAATCTGCTTTATATCAATGTGAACTTTGATATATCTTATTAATATCACACTCATGATTTGAATATTTAAGCATGCACGGCACATACCACAATGTTATTTAGCTTATGCTTGCTTTATTTAATCATTTTAGACTTAGAGAACACCTGTGCCGGCTCGCAAGCACCATGCAATTAATTAAATCCACCACTCATCCCAGGTGGAAAATCATTGAGGAGCAAATCTTTTGGCCTTACTGTCTGCACAGAGGCTTGCTGGGGGCTCCAAAGGCAGGGACAGCAGTGCAGTTCTACTCAGCCCCACCAGTGGGGCTCCTTCCCCACTGGAAGCACGGCGGGGCCCATGGGATGTGTGGGGCTGGCTGTGCCTGCAGCACAGGGGCAGGGCTGGGGAGGGGGTGAGATCTTTGGGTCAGGATCACTCCTTTGTTCTGTTTCTGCAGGGGTGGATAGCAAACTTTTTGCAGTGTTTGCTGAAGGATCCACAGTTATACTCATGTAGCTGTCTTGTTTTAGATGGATGCACCATGCCTTGTCTGTCCTTTAACCTCCCACTTCAGATGTGATTTCAGAGGGGATTTTTCTGCAGCTCCACCTGGCACTCAGTGTGTGAACAGGCCGAGTTCTGCCTGTGTTGCTGTCCTCTTACCTCTGCTCTGCTTTGGTCAGGAGTGGCTCTCCTGCCTGGATGCAGGGCTGGATCTGGCTGAACCTTCAGAAATATCCAGAGGGATTTGTCCATCTGATCCCTCTTTATTTTAGCAGAACAATCAGACCCAGGGCTGGTTGGACGCCATCTCACGTCTACAGATCCAGCAGGTGAAGGGTTTTGGTGCTCACCTGTATGCCCTTTGGATATCTCCTTGTATCCATCAGCATTTGGGTCTGTGCTGTTTGGTCGTGTTGTTTCTGCGGCTGCGCAAGGGCTGCATCCCACAGTTGGAGTTGTGCAGCACTTGGGTATTTGCATCCTGCTTTTGTTTTGAGCTGGAATCCAGAGGGGTGGTTTAAATGCAGCTGGAAGAGTCAGCATTCCCCTCCCGTGTGTGTTAACCTGCTGGGCTTCACGCAGTGGGGATTACTCACCTCCATGACTAATTCCCTACACAGGGCCCCTACAGAGGGTTAGAAAATGAGTCCTCCATGGCTCCGGGGCACAAAACATCGTCTCTCTTTTATTTATTTATTTCCCTAAATGAATTTGGCTAGTGAGAGCAGAAACTCCAGTAGGTAGAACTGGATCTGCAGCCGGGGGAGTCCTCAGACTGGTTTGCTGCATGGCACCGTCCTGAGGATGCACGGTGCCTGGGAGATGTCCCTGGGGGAGAGCAGAGCTGCTTGGTGGCTGCAGGGCTGCTGCAGGAGGGTGGTGTGATGGCAGTGCTGCACTTTGGCTCTCAGGATTTGCTTTTCTCAAATGCAGAGCAAAACTGAGCTGCTTGGTGGCATGCAAGAGGGTCGTGAGGCTGCAGGGAAGTGTGTGTCTTCTTGGGATGGCAGTGGGCAGTTAGGATTGGGGGTGTGATTGGCACCGCTTGGTCTTGGCTGGGGTTTTGGTTTGAACAGGGCCAGAAAATGACCCGTAAGTCATGAGCTGGGACCTTACGTTAACTCTGCAGTGCGGGCATTTGAGAAGGAAGAGTGCCACCTATTGAGGTGCAGAGTCCCCCTCCTTCGAAGGGCAGTGGAAGCATCCCACCGTGCTCCTCCCACACACACCCCATAGTGGGATGGGGATGTGGTTCCTCCTTGGAGCCTCCCCCCATGCTTGGGATGCTGGCAGCCACACGGCGGCCGCGGTGGTGGCCCATCACTTCCCACCTCAAGGAGATGCTGAAATGCTTGATAGAGCCAGTACCAGCCCCAAGACAGAGGGTTCCACCTTCACAACCCAAAACACCCACCTTCCTCTTGGTTTTAATTTTGATCCTGTTTTCCACTCCCACAGGAGCCAAAGTTCCCCCTCTCCCCCCGCACAGAAAACCCTTCCCTTTGGTATTTCTTTTTTTTTTATTTATTTTCCTTCTCCCTCTGAGCTTCTTGTTTTTATCCTTCTGATGAATTATTTACCTCTCTCTCGGGGTTGGGGCTTTTTATATTCTCTTTGTGTTGATCTTCAAAACACAGCACTGCCAACGCTCCCTGCCAGCACTCCCCTTCCTTGTGCTGCCTGCTCCCATTCAGCGCTGGGCTCCTGGAGGTGTGCAGCCCAGGCTGTGACATCAGTGCATGGTCCTTGACCGTGGATGCTAAGGATGCTGTCTGGGTGCTGACACGTCCTCCTGCTGTGTTGTGCTGGGTGGGGGCACGCCAGCCCTTAGCAAGGCCGTGGGGCAGGAAGGGATACCAGCAGGGAATGGGCACATCAGGATGTGGGTGCATGCTATGCCTCGTGCCTGGTGCTCCCAGCCTCTCTCCTTTCATTAATTCCACCCCGCATTAAAGCTCTGAGGAAGCCTGTCTGGTGGTTGTACAAAATTAGTTAATTTTTTATTGGATTTAAGTCAGACTTTGTGGGCCAACCCCCCCCCGGAGGACTGCGGGTGGGGAATGGAGGTCCGGGCTTTCTCCAGGTGAGGTAATTGCCTTTCCCTCACCCTCAGGTCCCGCACCCCGCTGGCTCTGCTCTGGGCTGAGAGGCTTTGTCCCTGCAGCCCCAGCCGTGATGCATTGCATTAAGCACACACGCTGCAGCCCTCGGGCTGTTAACCCCTGGCGTGTGGAAGGCAGGGACAGCAGTGCAGTTCTACTCAGCCCCACCAGTGGGGCTCCTTCCCCACTGGAAGCACGGCGGGGCCCATGGGATGTGTGGGGCTGGCTGTGCCTGCAGCACAGGGGCAGGGCTGGGGAGGGGGTGAGATCTTTGGGTCAGGATCACTCCTTTGTTCTGTTTCTGCAGGGGTGGATAGCAAACTTTTTGCAGTGTTTGCTGAAGGATCCACAGTTATACTCATGTAGCTGTCTTGTTTTAGATGGATGCACCATGCCTTGTCTGTCCTTTAACCTCCCACTTCAGATGTGATTTCAGAGGGGATTTTTCTGCAGCTCCACCTGGCACTCAGTGTGTGAACAGGCCGAGTTCTGCCTGTGTTGCTGTCCTCTTACCTCTGCTCTGCTTTGGTCAGGAGTGGCTCTCCTGCCTGGATGCAGGGCTGGATCTGGCTGAGCCTTCAGAAATATCCAGAGGGATTTGTCNGGACCAACGCCATGCAGGGATTGCCCAGCATTGCTCTGCCTCTCAGACATCAGAGGTGGGTCGGCTATCCTGCAATCAATGCAAGGGCCACCATGGGAGGGGTGAAGGAAAGGAAAAAAAGAGACCAAACAGAAACAAAACAGCAGCACCTTCTGCTGGGAAGCCAGAAGGGAAAGTGCATGCACTGCAGGTGGGAAGGTTAGAACAGACCTTGCAGATCCCCAGCCCCAGCCCACCCACTGCTGGGAAGGTGCAGAGCCAGTCCTTGTTCTCCTGAGCAAAGCCTGTGTCTGTCTCCTTCTGGCTGAGCACACTTGGAAACCTCTGGGATCTCCAAGAAATGCTTTCAGCACGTCTCTCCAGAGCAGAATATAAGCACACACCCTGGCCCCATTCCTCTTGCTGGATTGTTTCAGCCTTGCTGGGAAAGGCTGTGTTCTCTCAGACCTGATAGCAAACATGAATTCCTGGGGGAATGGTGGACATGGTTTTGTTCTCTCATCCTTCTCCAGCCCAGCAGCAGAGCAGGGAGGTGCCAGGAGTGTCTGAATGCATCCGTGCCCTTTTGCTCCTTGTCTCTTCACCGGAGTGGAAAAGTGAGGAAAGAAAGAACCAAAGGGGAAAATGCACGAGTTTGCTTTTATTTGGGAGACAGCATCGGTGTACCACGTCCTCAGCTGGTGTCAGTTGGCTTCTACTCCCTTAATACTGACTTATATTGCCTGAGGACCTGGCTTCAAATCTCCACTTCCCTCTTTGCAACCTGAGACTGAAATGTACAGAGTTATTTGATGTGGGACAGGCGCAGAAAACAAAGAGCACAGCACTCTTCCAAAGAGGATTTGACAGTGGGTAGCTCCAAAGGGCTGATAGATTCTCTATCCTGGACTATTTCCTTTCAAAGGCTGTGAGTTCCAGTTGGCTCTTCCAGAAGAGCGTAGCTCCGAGTCTATTAACAAATTATCCTCGAGGCTTTATAACTCACTCAGAGGTAATAAATGGGAAACACTCCCTTCTGCTCACAGATCTTGTTCATCTGCTTCTTTAGGGCTTGGGGAAATAATGCTGTTAATATTGATGGGAAGAGCTTCCCTTCTCTGTAACTTACTTTTGGTTTAAAGCATGTGTTTTCTGCAGCCATAGCAGTACCTACAGCCCTGTTGTCACCAAGACATCCTTCTGTGTCCCCAGTGCTTACAGTGTAAGCAATACAAGGGACAGAAAGCATTCTGATGGCCCCTTGTAGCAGGATGCTGAGCATGATGTCATTGAGTTGCTTGGGATCATGGTGGTTGAGAGCAGTCTCCTCTGACATCCTTTCCTTCTCTCTCAATAAGAACGGAATAAAACTCTAAAAAATGATTCTGTGGAATACCCTGAAAATGGACGTGGAGTGCCTGGAGTGGAATTGATGGCTTTGTGTAGAGCAGGGTGCTGGCAGCCCTGAATGGTGGAAGGATTGAAGCAAAGAGACTCCCAGCACGTGTCTGGAAGTGGCAGCTTGGAGCAGTGGGATGGCTGCTGGTGGTACCTCCAGCCCTGGAGGGCAGGGAGATGTTTGTACTGCAGTGGGCTGCTGTTATGCTGGTAGAGAAGTGGACGTTCGCCATCTCACTTGGGTATTTGTGCCTGAAACATCTTGGTGCCCTGGGGAATTCTTTGGGAATTCACAGTTTTCATCACTCAGATGCTCTTAGTTGGAGAAGATGCGTTTCACAAAGCGTTTCACCGGGCCTGCAGTGTGCAGCCCTCTGGTTCGCTGTCTGTCTCCAGGAAGATGTTGCAGTGGGCGTCTTGGGAACCTCCTGTTGCTCTCAGGAGAAGGATTCCTCATGCTCTGCCATCTCAGGACACATCCCACACAGGTGGGAAGGACTGGGGTTGATAGAGCTAAACCTGACACAGAGTGCTGGCTGGTAATGGGATCCCATCAGGTAACGAGGTAATGGCAGTTCTTTAGCTCAGGGTGTTATGAGCTCTTCTCTTTGGCTGGAGAGGACAATTGGAGCACAATCTCAGCAAGTACTTCAAATTACTGAATGGAAATTGATTATACTGACCAATCCTCCGATTGGGGTTGAGGAGATCCTGCCTTGCTAGAGACAAGCAATGGGAGCGGGTCCTCCTGGGAGGGGAAGCAGAGCTGTGCATTGCAGAGCTCAGGTGGTTGGATGGACCAACGCCATGCAGGGATTGCCCAGCATTGCTCTGCCTCTCAGACATCAAAGGTGGGTCGGCTATCCTGCAATCAATGCAAGGGCCACCATGACCTACATGGATTAACAGAGGGTACCACCAGGCTAGCATGTGAAGAAAATACTCCAGGAAGAAAGAAGGAGTGTACTTTCACCTATTAAAAACAACCATGTAAAAAGAAGTACTCTTGATAAGTGTCTGTCCAAACAGCAGATCTCTCTGCAAAGCTGTAGGGTGGGATTGGCTGTTGGGGAATGATGGCCTGGTGGTTGCTTGTCTTTTTGGCTGCTGAGCAGTGTAAGTGTTGCACTGCAAATGGTGGCTGAGCAAAAAGGAGAGGAAGAATAAGCTCAGGGGGATGCATTTGCCCTTAATGCATTCCACCTGTAAATGTCAGTGCTCTTCGTCACAGTGTGGAGGTGACACTCCTGTGTGAAGGGAAGCATCGCACGCAGGGCTGTGACTTACCTGTGCAACAAGCTGTGGGCAAAGCTGGAGTAGAATCAAGGTTTTCTAATGTCTTCTTCAGGAGATTGAAAACCAAGGCTGGCCTGGACCTTGGTCCTCCTCATGTGTATGGGTTGTGAGATGGGGAACGGCAAAGGTGGGGTCCCATCAGCCCATGGGATGCCATGCGCCTGTAGGATGCCATCAACCCATGGGAAGCCATTAGCCCATTGGGTGCCATCAACCTGTGGGAAGCCATTAGCCCATTGGGTGCCATAAGCCTGTAGGATGCCATCAACCCATGGGATGCCATCAACCCCTGGGAAGCGATCAGCCCATGGGGTGCCATGCGCCTGTAGGATGCCATCAACTCATGGGATGCCATCAGCCCGTGGGAAGCCATCAGCCCATTGGGTGCAGTACGCCTGTAGGATGCCATCAGCCCATGGGATGCCATCAGCCCAATGGGTGCTATACGCCTGTAGGATGCCATCAGCCCATGGGAAGCCATCAGCCCAATGGGTGCTATACGCCTGTAGGATGCCATCAGCCTGTGGGAAGCCATCAGCCCATTGGGTGCCGTCAGCCCATGGGATGCCTGTAGGATGCCATCAACCCATGGGATGCCATATGGCTTTAGGATGATGGCTACGGGTTCCTAATGAAAACCCAGGGGAGAGGATTAGCTGGGCAGGTACCTGCCCCTCTCCTGGGTGTTTTTGCTCATCTCAGCCAGAGCTAAATGCCAACGATGCCATTTCTCCGACCAGGGGTGTGTGGGCTCCGTGGCTGTGTAATTTCCCTAATCAAAGCCATTTGGCTGGGTTGCTGTTTATAAAAGAAAAGGATTCCAGGCTCTCGGAGCCTCCCCCTTTCCTTTTCCATATCTTTATTATCAATTAAAAAAGAGAGAAAATGCTGTCTGGGCTTGAGGATTTCCTTCGCATATGGAATAGATTTAGCATTCCTCAGCTCCCAGCACTGGCAGCACACCAACCTCCCTCCTACCCCCCCCCACAGCCCCTCCTGCTCCCTGTGTCTCCCAGGCCGAAGGAATTCACGTGCTGCTGTCTCTGCAGTTGTGTTGTTTTGGTGGTTTGTTGTTGTTTTTGTTCTTTGTAATCCACTAGAAATGACGTTTGCAGAGGGTTGAATCACGGGCACGTGAGCTGTCCTGCAAACAGCCCTGCATCTGTGTGCACACGCTGGGGGCATTTGCATTCCCGTGCATTGGGATGGAGCATCCCAATGGGGACGGGACCTGCTCATCTCCTTGCTCTGCTCCCAGCAGGATCTGGGTGGTGGGCTGGCAGTGCCCAGGCGAGCTGGGAATGGGAATTCTGAGAGATATAACACCTTGGGAGGCCCCCAGCGAGCTCTTAAAGCTGTGTGAATAACTGATAGTTTATGGGGGAGGTCATTAAAAAGGGTCGGGGTGATGAGATGCAGGGCAGGCCGAGCCACGCAGCGCTCAGAGTACAAATTACACCTCACGGTGAGTGCTGTGGGTTCATAAGGTCCTGTTTTCCTTCGTGTTTGTGCTGATTTTACCTCCTTGTGCTTTTGAGATGAAGTGGTGGACAAGGATGCTCCAGCAGCACGATGCAGGCGTGCGGTCCTGTTGCTGGGTGCCTCCGAAGCACAGCTGATTCACTGGAGGTGAGCCTAAGAGGCAAAACGGGCTGCTTCCATCTATTGTAATTGTTGTGGGAACGTAGGAAGTAAAATGAAATACCCCCCAACCTCATGGCAAGAATAAATGCAGCTTTGGAAAATGCATTTGGAGAGCTGGGGTGAACATGGCTGCAAGGGCACGGGGCTGCTTTGTTATCCTTCTGCTTGTGTGTTTGTGCTCGAGGGGAGCAGCTGGGTGTGGGGTGATACCTACACAGGTGTGTGTGTACGTTTGTATGCTGAGTGTAGGAGTGCCTATGTGATACATGCGTATATATGTGTATTTCTACAACGGGGTGTGTGTGTTTGCTGCATGTGAGGGGAGGGATTTCAGAAAGGCGAAGGATGAGCATCTGGAGGAGGGTGCTGCTGCTTGGGGGCTGCATGTCCTGCTTTCACACCTCCCCTCTTGCTGCACTCGTGCTCTCATTAGAGCTGATGAGTCCCTGGGTAGTCACTGAGGCCCAGTAACTGCTCGGAGGCACCATAATGGCCATAAAAGGGTTTGTAGGATCCGATCAGTGCTATTCTCTTCAGCCTGAGAAGTCACAGCAGAGAGCGGATGGCAATTACTTTGATGCCGAGATTTGCACGCCCTCCTCCCCCCCTCCTTTAATTGTTAGGATAAATTGCAAATGAAAAGTGCATCACACTCCAGCCTGGGCTGAGATCTGGTGGCAGCAGTGCCCTCTCCTCCTGGCATTGCCTTTTTCCTCCTACGTGTGTGAGTTTTCCCATTCCTAAGCCAGCTCGGCTCCCCTCTCGCTGGGTTCCTGCAGCTCGCATGCAGCTGTGTGCTCAGCTTGGAAGCGCACCAGCATGGGACGGCTCCTGTGCCTCCTTGGGGTGATGCCTTCCAGATGGATTTAGCTAATTATCACCGCAATTAGGGCTCCCCCTTAATGACCCCAACTGGAAATTTATTGACGGAGGTAAACAAGAAGCTTGCATTTCGTCTTCGTGGAAAGTTCCTCATTTGCTTAATGCAAAACACATGGGCTGAGCCTTGCTCTGCTCTCCCCTGCGGAGCCCTCCTGGCTCTCCCAGCGTGTTCCCATCTCTCCAGGTTGGGCTGGGAGGTCGGAGTTGCATTTGCTTGACCCGTTTCACACATCTTTCTTCATTTAATTCCAATCCTTGCTAGAAACATGCTGCTTCTCTTAAGATTTATCCTCACCAACTGTGTGCTGTACGGGAGACAAACCTGGCTTGCAAAGGCGAGCGAAAGCATTAGGGATTATTGGGGTCGTGTCTTCGCTGTGCCATGGCCAGGGGTTGCATTTCACCTGCTGTGCTGTGATAGTTGGCAACATTTAGTAGGAAATATTCCAGAGGGAGAGGCTGGAGCCTTACTGTGCTCCTGTCTACCTTCCTTTCCTATTGGCACGGCTGAGACCCAGCCTAGAGGCGAAGAGGTGGGGGGGAGGCTGGAACTGCATGGCTTGAATGCTAGAGCTGGAAGAACGGGGTGTGGATGTGTCTCTGCTGGAAAGTGTTTTGCAAACAGGCAGCACCCTCTGTACCTGTTTGGAATCTGGAATCTAACTCATTGCCTTCCAGGGCGACCGTTGGAGAGGAGCTTCTTGGTGATGGGTTGCCTAACCGAGTCCTTCTTTTCTTCTTTTTCTCTCCCAACGTTTCCCATTCCAACTGATTCTGCCCTGTGCCAGAACCGGGGTCGCCTGGCAGAGAAGAGGACGATCCCCCTGCCCCCAACCAGGATCCCCAAGAAAGAGCTGACCTCCATTTTCTCGCATAGTGACGACAGCGAAGAGAGTGACAAAGGCAATGGTCAGCACCCCGAAGTAAAGCAGGAAGAGGATCTCCATATCAATATCATGAAAAGAAGGTACTTTCCTGCATCTTGTTGGCATTGCAAGAGCAAAGGCACAGAAATGTGGGCAGTGGGTGAGCAGCTGTGTGGGCTGCCCAATGGAGTCACCTCCAGGCCTTGAAACTCAAATGTGGTGTCCCATTGGAGTTCAGAAGGAGCAGTGGGATCCTCTCTTGCGGTTGCTCACTCCTGTTTGGGGCTTTAGGGGGCCGTGCATTGTGGACCTTGTGTTTGCACTGAAGACATCTGCATTTGCAGACTGATTTTTGTTGTATCCTCTGTCCAGAGTTCTGTGTCTTTGTGCCTGGGGAGCCAATGAATTGCATGACCAAGGAGCCATATGGAAAATGCACAGCAGTGAATGGCTCATAAGCCCTGGCTTTTGCTCTCATTTGCCCAGAAATTGTGATGCAGCAGAAACTGGGTGGTTTACTGTTGGTGAGCAAAGCTTTGGATGGAGGTCGCAGCAATGATGGGTGTTACGTGTTCTTGATTACGAGTGTCAAAGAGCATCTCCTGGTCCCAGGAGTGCCTCTGTAGCACAAAAGGAGGTGTGATGGAGTTGCAGTAGGCAGTCAGACACCTCAACACCGAGATGCTGGGACTGCGTCTTGCTCGGTACCCCATACATTCCCCTTACAGGGGGAGGAGAAGGGATTGCTCTGAGTTACATTCTGGTGACTGTCACTTGGGCTCTCATGTGAAGTCTTAGTGCCAATAATATTCAGCTGCAAAATTTGGGGTTCCCTCATCCCTCTGAAGAAATACGATGTTTAGAAGACCTGTAGCTGCAGGGAAATAAATAGCCAAAGGCACAGTGTCTCAGCCTCCCATGCATATCATTGCAACTCATCTTGATTGTCATCTTTCTCTGATGCATAAAATCACTCAGATCCTAAGACAAGCCCTATAAAAACAGAGGAGTGGAAACCGAAGGCATGTAATTGCTTTTCTTGTGTTTTATGTGCTTCTCCCTCCCGAGGAGATGAGCTGTTTCCCCCCTTGGCTTCCAGCAGATGCCAGTACATTCAGCTTGGAAGCAGGGAGACCAAACAGCCAGCACTTCTCATAAAGCCCACCTGTAATTAAAGCCTGGGCGATCAATGACAGCCATGCTGGGGGTTCTCACTGGGAAATAAGAGGTGTTTGGGGATGTGTCTGCCCTGTGCATGTGCAATGGGGGAGAGGGCGCAGAGGGAGCCCTCCTCCTCAGGTTTGGGACAGCGCCCTTCTCCATCCCCTTCCTTTAATTATGGCTTTAATTTTGCCAAATTAAGGAGATGGGTTTTCTCATTCAGTGCCTCCCAGTGCATTGCCTGGAAGGTCTCATGCTGGCCCCAGCGAGGGTCGATGGTGCAGACAGCGTGCAGACACGCCAGCTGGGCCTGCACAGCCAGCCCCCCATCTGCAGCTGCCCCTAATTCACCTGTTGTGTGCTCCCTGGCTGCGATGGATTGGGCTGTGCCTTTATTGCCTCCCACCGAGAGGGAGAAATAGGTTAAACTGTGATAGCAGGAGGACAGGGTCGGGGCCCGAGCAAAGCTGTGTTGTTGTCCCGTACCCCAATGGATCCCATGCACCCCTGCGTGCAGCTGCTCTTACAACAGTTGCATCATTGCTTTGGACATCGTTGCCTTTTTTTTCCCCCCCTTTCCTCTATTTTCTTTATATTGGCTGTTTCCTCTCGCTGTGGTACAAAGGGATGCTGTGTGTTGCTCCAAGGGGTGAGAAGAGGGGCCAGGAGCTTAGTGTATTGGTTCATCCCTCATCCTAGCCTCCCTCATGCGGACCCTTAGGCTCCTGCCTATGGCAGTGGCCTTCAGAGGAGGTGTAAGCATTGAGGAAGCTACCGTGGGGTGTCCTGTTATCACAGAGTCACAGAATGAGTTGGAAGGGACCATTAAAGGCCATCTGGTCCCACTGCCCTGCAGTGAATGGGGACACCCACAGCTCCATCATGTGCTCAGGGCCCCATCCTAGGAAGGAGCAGAGAGCTGCTATCTCTGCCTGTAGTTGATGCATTTCACTTCACGCCGGCTTATTGCCCAGCAAGTCCTTGCAAAACTGTGTCACTTTGCTGCCTTGCACATGTGTGATAAAGCCGAGGGAGCCGAGTCTTGCACCGTAAGGAGCTTGGCTCATCTGCTTAGAAATCCAGGTGACCCAGGCTTAAAGGTGAGTGTTTCTCATCTTGTAGTGAGACCCTCTGAGTCCTCCTTAGCCTGCTTTGCAGGGTGTGTTAAGTAGCCGTGGTGTTATGCCGCCTGTCTGGAAAACAGAGGGCTTAAAATCTTGTCTCATATAACCAGAGGCATCTGCTGAGCTTGATACCATAGCTTGATACCCAGACTGTAAGCACTCAGGGAAGAGGCTCTGAGGATTATTGGGGCAGTGCTGCAGAGGAATAGCCTTTTTCTTTTGATCAGAGTGCTGGTTCCAGAAATGCTGCTCTCTTACAGCCTCATTGCATGCAGCACTGCGTTGCTGTCCTGGCTGTGGCTATATCAGTGCTTGATGAGGTTCCCTATCTGGCTATGAAAGTTAATGAGTGGCCAACGTGCTCCTCCTTGTGCTTCAGGGCTGTGAGGTCCCAATGCCTTCTTGGTTGACATGGGATAAATGCAGAACTGCTGCTGCTGTCCTCTCCCTTGACCTCCTCCTGAGATGCTGTGTTAGGACACGTTTCTTTCACAGCCTCCACTGGCTATTCTCTGTTAATTGACAAGTCAGAGGCAGCCCCTTCTTCCTTCCTCCGCAGCTCATCATTTGCTTTTCCTCTCCTTTCCTTCCCCTCCCCTCTTTCTCTCTGAACCACGCACCGCTTAATAACAGCCACCATATTCAATTAAAGATCCATCTGGGAAGCGAAGGCTGGGCTTGGTCTGGAGTGCCAGGAAGCGTGTCGTGGTCCTAATGAGGCCATATATCTGTGGAGGGAGAGAAGGAAAATTGCTCCTTATTCTCAGGGATCTTGTGGGACAAAAAGTAAGAGGTGGGAAGAAGTCCCTTCTTGCCTGAGGAGATGGGAGACTGCAAAGGAGGTGAAGTGTGAGGTGGGGAGCAAACAAAATCCTGAGCCATGAGTGCTCCTGTAGCTCCTTGCAGCTGGCCTTACAGATCATTAAGGATGGAAAAGGCCTCTAAGATCATCAAGTCCAACCTCAACCCATCCCCACCGTGCCCACTACGCGGCATCGCTTCTATGGTGGAGTGTAGCCAAGACACCCCAAATCCAGGTCTCAGTTTGCTGGAATCTTGAGGCTGCTCTTGCATGCAGAGAGCCCCAGGTTGTGCTGCAAAGCAGAATGATGCAGATAGACTCCATCCAGCACAGCGCTGGCCCTGGAACAAAGGGGAGGAGGAAGGGACAGCTGCAGGGGAGAGGTGGGATGTGGCTGCACAGTGCTCGCCACGTGGCCATGGGAGCGGGCTGGCCTCGGGCAGGGGCTCAGCAGCAGGATGGCTCACTCCTTTGGCCTCACCGCTGCCAAAAAAGCTCGCAGGGTCCTCTGGGGTCCAAGGGAACGATGGGGAAGGGAAAAAGAAAAAAAAAAAACAACTTAAAAATTAAAAACTATCCCAGCTGCACTCCCTTATTTTGCCAGCTCTGTCGCTTTCTTTCCTGGGCTGGATTCTCATTCCGGCGCGGGCTCCCAGGGATGCCTCGAGTAGCCTCAGCCCTTCCCGTTACATCACCCCTTTGGGGTTGTTTTGCATGCATGTATGAGTGACTTCACCCTCTGCACAGACCCAGCCCTGCCACCTCCTCGCCGAGCTGCTGACCCACGCACAGCTGGGGAGCCCACGTGCGGCTCCACGTGGGGCCCTGGGCTGCTGCACTGAGCTTTGCAACAGATCACCCCATGTCAGAGATCCTGGCTGAGTGAGGAGGTAGAAGGCAGTGCTAGCCATGCTGTGGGGCTGGTATTCATTTCCCCCCCCCTCTTTTCTGTTTTTAATTCATAAGGAGCTGTGTCCCGCTCACCGTTCTCCATACGACCCAAGGATGGGCTCCTGCAGCTGATAGCTTGCAAATTATTAGTAATTTGATTTCAATTGGATGAATAACCCGTTAAAGCAAAATGTGCATTAGGCTCAGGAATCTAATTGGTGATAACGGCGTGGAGACGTGGAAGGAGTGCTTGGTTCTGCTCCCTATCCCTCCCTC
>JACDJE010000126.1:1270272-1343956 GCA_016647715.1 Pavo muticus
GCTGATAGCTGCCCCTGTGTGGATCTGAGGCTTTCCCTCCCTTGCTTGCAGCACTCCCAAGCAGTGTGCCTACGCTTTGAAGTTGGCTGGTGCTCAGGCTCATCACGGATGGTTGTTCCTTCCTTTATTTATTTATTCATTTTGGAGGGCACCAAACAATGTTTGATAGACAGAAAAGGAGGGGCACGATCCCTCGGCTCCGTTCCCAGGGGGTTTTGTGCATGTCATCCAGGGAGCAGAGCAAAATCAACCCCACTGACAGCACTGTGGGCAGGGTTGGTGCTCCTGGGCCATACGAACCATGAGGAGCTTGAATTTGCTTTGAGCTTTGGGTTCTGTTTCCGTTTGCAGATGAAAAGCTGGGGAGACAGAAAGCCAGGGTGGGTTTTCTGAACCACTGTATCTGAAGAATAGGGAAGCCTAGGTACATGTGGAACTAACAAATACAGTTCTGAGCACAGCTTTATCGGCAGAACTTAATATCTGATAAAACCTAACAGTACCCTAAAAGAAGTACTCACCCCTGTAAGAACGGCTCAGAGATCAGCAGGGCTCCTCTCTGAGCTGCTCTGTGGGGTGAGCACAAAGGCAGGCTCGCACTGGGGAGACTCAGAGCCTTGGATGTGCAATTATTTCCGTGCCAGGCGCTGTTCTCAGCTGATTTCTGAGCAGTGGTTAAGTCCCATTGACTTCACTGCTCATGCTGAAGTGCTTGCCGGCCCAATTCAGAGCACATTCAAATCAGGCAGGCTTGCATGAGGCTCGTTCTGCTGCCCTCGGCTCACGCTGCTGCTTTTCCTATGGGGCTGCTCATCAATCACCCTGACGGGGAGGGACAGCGGGGGTCACGGCCCTGCTGGGGGTGGCAGGGGAGCAGTGCTCCCAGTAGCATGCCAAGACAGCAGAGCGCAGGTCGGGTGTCTGCCTGAGCCCCCGGGGCCGGCGTGGATGCTGCCTGGTTGGAAAGAGGAGAAAAGGGGGAAAAAAAAAGAGCCAGCACAACCCGTGGCTGCTCTGCCTTGATTGAGGATGTTATTCATCTAGAATCTGCTGTTCCTGCTTGTCAGCAGGCAGAGTGACAGAGTATGGGAAATTAATTTCCGAGGTGGGAAATTGCTAATAATTTATTTACAGCCAGGGCGGGCGTGGAGGAGGGAGTACAGTGAGGAGATATTTGGGTTTTCTTCTTAAAGTGTCAATGTTTAGCCCTTCCTGCATTAGCTGGGACAACACCTTGCGGCCCTTGGGCGTGTTGGGAAGCCTGCTGCGCCAACAGGGCTCCTTCCCCATGCAGGTCTCACTGCCAGCACAGTGAGACCCATGGGACACATGGGGTTGGCTGTGCCTGCAGCACAGGGGCAGAGCTGGGGAGAGGGTGGGTAGTGATGGCGAAGGATGCCGTGTTCAGCATGTGCCATTGACCTCTGTTTATTTGTTTGTTGACAGGATACACACCCACTGGGATTTAAACATCTCCTTCCGAGAGACCTCTTGCAGGTACCATTTTGGGGCACCCTCTTTGTATGGTAGGCTAAGCGTTTCTGGTATGTTACTGGCAGATGGATGCTGTTAGATGTAAATGAACGTTTCTGATTGTTGGTCCTGTGGGGTTTTTCTTCCTTCTCTCACTTTCTCCGCTTCCCAAATATCCTTCTTTTGTTTTATTATTCTTTTGTTCTGAGAAAAGTTCTCTTGGGGGGAAAACAGTCTGTTTTGAAAGAGAGGATTGATTGGCCTTGGTTGACCAACAGTTGACCATGAGCCTTCAGTGAGCCTTGCTGGCCAAGAGGGCCATTGGTATCCTGGTTGACCAACAGTTGACCAACGGTTGACCATGAACCTTCAGTGAGCCCTGGTGGTCAAGAAGGCCAATGGTGTCCTGGTTGACCGACAGTTGACCAATGGTTGACCATGAACCAGCAGCGAGCCCTGGTGGTCAAGAAGGCCAATGTTGTCCTGGTTGACTGACAGTTGACCAATGGTTGACCATGAGCCTTCAGTGAGCCCTGGTGGTCAAGAAGGCCAATGATGTCCTGGTTGACTGACAGTTGACCAGCAGTTGACCAGCAGTTAACCAACGGTTGACCATGAACCAGAAGGGAGACCTGCTGGCCAAGAAGGCCAGTGGTACCCTGGGGTGCACTGCACAAAGCATGGCCAGCTCTGTCCATCAAAAACAGCCCAGTGCTGTTTTTGATGTGTGTTTACTGTACCCCCTTTTTGGAGGAACGTGAGATTGAGGTGGCCCAGATAAATGTGTGTCCTTACTGGCATGGGAGTCTGTATCTTGTTTGCAAAAGGGATGCTTTGCACAAAGGGCTTGAAGCAGTACTACCCCAAAGGTACTGAGGACTTTCCTTTGTGCTAGAAGTAGTTTCTGATGCTTTGTGTAAACTTCCTGTTCAGTTACAGATTAAAAACCAGTAGGAAAATATTAGTACAACTGCTGCTGGTGCAGCACATATAAGCCAATGCAGTTTTTACTCTAGAAGACACTGTTGAACAGCTTCAGAAAGACATTACTTTCAGCATTGTGGCTGATGTAGGCATCAGAGACAGGAGGAGAGAGTATCAGAGATGACTCCCAGCTCCATCACATGCCTTTCAAATGCAGTGCTGAGTTCTGCCTCCGTTCTGCTCCCGTCAGAGCTGGGCACCAGGGTGAGGTGGGCAGTGAGGAGCTGAAGGACCGATGGCCTCTGCCAGTTTGACTCACTGACACGTCCCCACGTGAGCACAATGTGGGCTGTTCTGCAGGCAGCAGCGGTGTGTGAAGGTCACACCTGTGTGCCTGGAGAGACAGATCCATCTCTGCTTAATGGAGTGCTGGGTGGGAGTTAAGTCTTGATTCCCCCAAGTGGCTCAGTGGAGGAAACGGGGAGGGAATGGTGGGAAACATGAACTGAGTCACGCTCCGGTGGGGCAGAGGGACTCACTGGTGTTTGGGTAAGCACCGACTTCGGCCCTGGAGCATAAAACTCTATAATTCCTAAAATTTACAACGTTCAGCATATAAAACCCCCGCCCCAATCAGGAGGCGTCTCAGAGCCAGTCTAGGAGGCACATCTCACCCAGTGCTCCTGTAAAAAACAGCTGAAGGGCTTCTTTTGTGCACCGGTCCTCAGAGTAAAATCCCTGTTTTGTGGCCGTAAGCTTTTGGGACTCTAAAATACAAAAGAATGGATTCCTTCCAGGCGGACCCTTTCATGATAAATTTCAGCCTAGAGCAAAGTTTTATGGCTGAGTTATAAACCCCTAAAAGGCAGAGGTTTGTAATGGAAGCGCTGACACGAGCCCTAATTAATAGCCAGCTGAGCAACGATGCTGCAGTTCAACACAGCCACGGCCCAGGGTGCAAACACCTCTGGAAATCAGAATCCCTGTCTTCATAAATGAATATTTCTGAGCCTCAAATGCATGGCATAAAATAGTGCTCTGGTTTTTATGACAGCAGACGCACTTCCTGTGCTCCCTCTGCCTGCTTGCTGCCTTCGTTTAGCTTTCTCCTGCCCAGACCGTGGCAGAAGGGTCTCAGTGATGTGCAGAGCTCAGTCCCCAGCAGTTGGGCTGGTCCTCCCCAGCCCATGGTGGGACGTGGGACCTGTAGTCTCCGTGCTACATGAAGTCAAGCAGCTGTGAGAGCTGCCATCCTAATTTACCTGTCACAGGGTTGGCTTTGATCTTCCTTTCCCAGCTGCCAGAGGATGCCTGGATTTGTTGGCTTTAGCCACTGTGGAATTGCTGTCAGTCTTGCCCTGGATAAAGACATGTAATTGGGTACAAGGCGTTCTGCCTGCGGAGAACCCAAAGCTCAGGGTAGGGGAATTGTCCTGAGAGGGGAGATTAGGATCTCTCCTTGTTCTGCCAGGTGCTTTTCTCCTGTCCCTGTCAAGCTTTGAAGTTAACACTAGCTTTCAGCCTTTGTTTGCAGCTCCCTTCCTTTAAAATTGCCTTTTTAAGGTAGAATTTGCTTACACGGATGTATTACTCCTCGAATAATTAGCTGAAGCTAATGAGCATGCCAGGTTGCGGGATGGTGAGCAGGGGGTTGCAGCCCATTCCCTGCACTCTGCTCTCCTGCTGGTGGCAGCGAGCTGCGGTGGCTCAGCTGCAGATGGGGAGTGAAGAATAGATAAGAGGCAGTGTGTGCTACCAGCATGCAGCCATGCAGCTCTGGATGGGCACTAGCCTGTTAGAGTGTATTTTAGTCCAGGAGTGTCTCCTGTGCATGGTGTGGTGCCGTCAGACCGCCACGTGGGCCTTCCCTGCGAGCCCAGCCCTGGCACAGAGCCTTGCAGGCAGGGCTGAGTGTAAGCAGCGTGGCTGCGGTCAGCGCGGTGCAGCTGTGGTCTTATTGGGAAGTGGTGGAATGGGACGGGTTGGTCAGGTTTGGAATGGGTTTGGAATGGGATGGGTTGGTCAGGAAGGAGAAGCGAAACAAATCCGGGCAGGTGGAAGAAGCAGAAGGAAAATGTTTGGGGAATGGGTTGGGAAGGAAAGGAAGTGCACTGGTTTAGCTCATCAAGGGATGCAGGGAGAGAAAAAGAGCAGGAGGGAGGAATGGAAAAGCAGAAGGTTCCGAGCTGCTGTCAAGGCTGCTCCTGACTCAGCACAGGTGCTGCTGTGTGGTGCAGTGCTGTCAGCAGAGCATCCCACCGTGGGCCGATGCAGGACTGCTCTGCACTGCCTGTTTGCTTAGTTATCTCTTCCTTGATGTCTGTTTGCTGCAAGCTTTTGCCTTCTAATCTGGAAGACCTGAAGGAGGGACTGAGAGGTCAGGAGAGGCGTTTGGCAGCTGGGAGGCAGATGTGACCCACACCGCCCTGCAGCCTTCAGCCTGCTGCTAGAGGAGCTGGCTGTGAGCAGATAACGCCTGCAGCTTACAGCAGGAGGAGCAGACAGCTCCAGAGGGACAGGGAGCTGCAGTGCTGGCGGTGAGCTGTGCCCCACTGATTGAAGTGGGGCAGATGGGGACAGGGAGATAGAGCCCTGCAGAGCTGCAGCTGCCACTCACACTGCTGGGAAGCTGGCTGTGTGCTGCGGAATGGAAAGGATCCCGGTGACAGCCTGCTTTGTAGGTCCATACAGGGAGGGCTTCTGTGTCACATAGGGCTGAGTTTGGCCCGTGGGGTTATTTCTGCCATGGCTTCAGGATGTTAGCTGCCTGCGGGAATGGTTTCATCCGCGTCGTGGCAGAGCACACAGAGAGCTCTCAGCTTTATGACTGGTAGAGCTCTGCACCAGGACGTGCTTCCTGAAGGCAGAGGTGCTAAGTACAAGGAAGCTCCTGGTGCTGGCAGGGATGGCCGTTCCAGGTGGGTGAGCGCAGCGTGTTCATCAAACAGTGCCTGTTTGATCCGGGACAAAAGCTGCCCAAGTAAAGGGATGTGTTCTTTTGTTTTGCCGGAAGATGAGAAGCAAAGTAAAGCCACACCAAATCCGTGTAGCTGATAGATATCAGCAAGGGCATTCTGTGTCAGAAAGAAGAGCAGAGAGTTGGAAAGATTCAGCCAAGGAGCTCAGCCTCCACTTGCATAGAAGAACACGGGCAACCTTTGCTTTGATGGGGTTGAGCCCCATGAAGCATCCACCTGATGACAGCATGTAGACACCGAGGTGCGATGGAAGGAGCTGCTGAGTTGTCATTCCAAGCCTCAAGTTCCACCAGCTGCTTTGTGAGGGCTTTGCATGGCAGCAGGACATGCCTCAGGCTGCCTGGCTTAGCCGTCCTCTTTATGTGGATCTAAACACCCCCAGGGGATGGGCAGGAGGCAAAGAAAGTCATTCTGTGGCTGAAGGCACCGGTGGAGGTCGGCTCTGGGAGCTGCTGGCGGTCTCCCTGGGTTCCATGGGGCGCATGTGGGTGAGTGAGCGAGGGACCCTCCCCTCCCCGTGGGTCTGGTCTTACCCTCTGGCCTCGCTCGTGCAGATTCTGACACACGTGTGTGCTCAGATGGATGAGCAGGGAGGAGATCTGCCTCCATTGGCCTGCTGAAAAGCGGTCTTTCATCTAAAAGAGTCATTTCACCATTATTCCATCAGCTTTCTGCTTTGATGCTCATTCAGAGAACGCTTCGTGGGGCTGTTGGGGTGGGAATGGGGGAGAACCCCATTCACATACCTGCAGAGGTTCAGAGAAGCAGGCATTTCCTTGCAGTGTTGTGTGTGCGGGTGCAAGGGATCCCATGTAGAACAACCCAACCAAGGGGTTCCTGTGCTGTTGGCATGGATTCATGCTGGGTTGTTGCTTCTGGGGAGCGTGCTTGATGCATTTCAGCAGCGTACAGCGATGACCTTCTGCTTTTAGGTGACATGTTGAATCACAGCTCCAAGGGCACATTGCTGGAGTAGGTTTCTGACTGCCCTCTTCACGCCCTGCTGGGAAATCAGGAGGTTTCATATTGAAGCTGGTCTCGCCCTTCATATGTGGGATCTGTGAGTGGTTCCTGCAGCTCATCAGCTTCCACTGCTCATTACTGTCTAAACTTGTGCCTTATCACCCATTTGAGATCGCTCATCTGAGTGTTTTAATATTTCATCTGCTCAGAGCAGGCAGCTTAATGAATTGAGAAAATGAGCAGAATTTGGGATATTTAAAGAGGCCTTCCATCCATTGCACCGGCTGCATGTCAGCGACACGTCCTTTTTATTGGCTGAGCAAAGCATCTCTGTTTGTCCATGACTCAGTAATGTTGGAACGCGGCGTCCGGATGAGTCCAAGGCTTCAGGGAGCGCTGTGCAGGTCAGCAGGATAAGCCCATTGATTGTGGTGCAAATCAGAGCTGCCAAAGAAACTGTAAGGAGGAAAGCTGGGACCTCTGGGCCGACTGGTGCTGCTGGCAGAGGAGCGTTGAGCCCTTCCCTGCGCTCATATATGCAGGCAGCAGCTGCTTGGCTGAGGGGTGAGGCTGAGTGCGACTTGGGTCTGGAGAGGAGCTGAGCTTTTGGAAGGGCTTTGGAAGGGAGAAGGGTGGAGATCCAGGCTGATGTGGAGTGAGCAGGGATGATGGGGTGGGTGTTTGTGGTAAATGAGGGGACTGAGCAGAGGGTTTGCGTGGGAGCACAGCAAGGCCCTGGGAGGTGGTGGGTGGGGAAACGGAGAGAGGGTGCAGCTGTGGGAGGAGGGAGGGATGCATCACCTGGAGCAAGTGGTGGAGGCTGAACCCTGAGGTCTGTGTATGGAAGGGAGGGCGAAATAGAAATGGTTGCTGGGATGTGTAAATGCAGCTGACTCAAAATAGTTGGGAAGTGCATGAGCCTCTCCCCCAGCTGCATTCTGCCCACTCTGCTAGCAAAACTTCCTTTGTTAGCAGCCAAGGTGAGCTGCAGGCTGTGGTCGGGAGGGATCGATTGGGGCGTGATGGATGTTGGGAGCAGAGATGTATGGGTGCCTGTAGTGCTTGTGGCAGGGCTGTGCAGATGGGCTGCTGGGGAGAGGGCTCTGAGCCCATCCTGCTGCCCCACTGCTGCATGCACCAAAGGTGGGAGTCAGGGGGCTTTCAAGGGACGAGGCACGGTGTATTTGGGCACACATCTCTGCTGATAACAATTAGCAGACAGGCAGAAGAGAGTCTGTAATCAACCTGCAGGCTTCTTGCCAGCCTGGGCTGCTGGGTTCTGCATCACTCCTGTGATCCCTGTGCTGCACGCAGGTCTGGGTGGGGTCTCATGTACAGGCTGCAGGTGGAGGGGCAGGAAGGGCACTGATGGTGGGTGAGGGCAGTGATGGTGGGTGAGGTTTTCCCCATCTTGTTTGTTCTCCTCATTTCTGTTACGCATCGTGTCCCTCTCTCAGAGGTCACCATGCCCTCTGTACTGCTGCACAGTGGTTTTTGGCTCCGGGGTTACAACTGTGGTGTTTAGAGTGAGAGGTGGTGGCCTTAAGTTGTGCCAGGGGATGTTCAGGTTGGGCAGTAGGAAACATTTCTTCCCTGAAGAAGTGGTGATGCGTTGGCACAGCTGCCCAAGGAGGAGGGATCACCATTCTGTGGGTGCTCAGTGTGGAGATGTGGCTCAGTGGGCACGGTGGGATGGGTTGGGGTTGGATTTGGGGATCTTAGAGGTCTTTTCCAACCTTAATGATTCTATGAGATGCATTGGGTCTGCCTGATAGGTCATCAAACTCAGCAGCCCTATCTGCATCAGTGCAACAGGAGGGGAGATCTGAGGCTCACAATGTGCCATCAGGCAGCCCAGTGCTGAGTGCTGTCGTGGCAGATGTCACAGCTGTCTGTCAGCACGAGGTGCCCTTAGCAATGGGCTGGGTTTCTGCTTCATCACAGTGCTTCATCTTTTCCCCATCTCCAGTCCAGCTTCAGTGTGGTGTGGTTCCATCTTCTTTTTATTTATGGGCTGAACGACGAAGCAGGATTACAATAAAAACATCTTTAAACTTATTTCCAGCTCATTTTGGAGTTGCCAGCTCTACTGATCATTTTTATGAACTGTCATGAACATTAATGAAATTTTATGAGCATTTTGCTCAGGACATTGCAAGATGATTTTTTTTTCCCCCAAGATAAGTCTGGAAGGAGAATTAGGTCTGTGTGAGCTGGCTTGGGATCTGCAGGTGTCTGAAACTCCCTCCCTTCCCTCTTGCCTCTGTTCCCTTGCCTTTCCCTTTCCTTCCCTTCTAGCATCTCAGAGCCATAGAAGGGTTGGAGTTGGAAGGGGCCATTAAAGGCCGTCTGGTCCAACTCCCAGCTTTGAATGGGGACACCCGTGGCCAGCAGGGACATCTTGCCCGTGTCTAATGGGTGAATCTCCTAGGAAGGAGGAGCAGCAGGGCAGGGCAGGGCCGATGTCTGAGGAGGACAGAGAGTGGCTGGAATTCTTTTTTAATTGGTTTTGAAGACTGGAAGCAATAAAAATGTACCCAAGGGATCCATGGGAAGAGAGGCAGCTGTGCTCTGAGCTTTGCTTGCTGGAAGTCCTGCTCGTATCTTGTGCATAGGGTGCAAGATCTCCTGGGGTACAGCATGGTCCTGTGGCTGTGGGTGCAGCTGCTGCACCAGACCTCCTGTTAGCTGCAGCAGCACCAAGCTGTGTGCATAGGTAGCACTGTGCCCACCTGGTGCTGCGTGTTGGGCACATGGCAAGCTGCAAACACTGATCTCCAGGTCAGTGCCAGCTCTGGGGCTTTGCAACCTGTGGGGAAAGCTGGAGATGAACTATAGAAGTGAAGATGGGGAGCCAGAAGGCACTTCCCAAGCCTCCCCAGTGCTTTGCTGTGCTGCAGTCAGTGTGGTGGTGGGATGGGAGAGGTGTGCAGGAGCAGCTCCTTTGCCCTGGGCTGATCTTCCTGTGTGATGGCACAGTGCCATGGGCTGGCAGCAGGTCGGCTGCCTGTTGTTTCGCAGCTACAAACTCCCCCCCGCCCCCACCCACTCCTTTTCGAGTCGCCTGATCGCGGCCTCCAAATCCTTGACCCAAATCCCCCTGCGCCCAGCTTTAGGGCTGATCCCGCTCTGCCTGCCACGGCCAGCGCCTGCCGGCTGGGAAGGTGTCCATCAGCGGGATGCTGCCACGCCAGCTGATGAGCAGGGAGGGGGCAGAGCTTTCCCTGCTGACTCAGGAGCCGCAGGCTTTCCCCTGGTGCTGGCACTGACCTTGCCTGGCACCGCAAGGCCATGCCAGGGCACCGCTGGAGGGGAAAGTGTCCGTGCGGTGCTGCTCATCCTGCAGTAGCTCTGTTGGGCTGGAAGGTGGGGAGCACCTCCAGCGGTAGGAAGGGCCCTTTTGCCTTGCTGAATAGGGAAGCTGGCACGCTGATAAGGAGCAGTAGAGGATCTGTTGTCTTAGGGATCCGCTTTACTGGATGCGTGCAGGGTTTGGAGGTGGAGGGTCTTTATTCTGCCTGCTTGCAGGAGATGTGTTTTCTTCAAGGGCTGCACGTTGCTTTGGAAATCAGTAATCAGTTTTGGTTTGGGTGTAGAAAAATCTGAACTACCAACAAGAGAGAGCTCAGGGCTGTTATTCCCCCCCAGTCCCAGCGCTGCGTAGCTGTGCTGTTACATAAGATTGTTTCTCGCCGCTGTAATGATGCAACAGTATTTATAGACCAATCTGGGTTTTCCCTTTAATGGCTTCCATAAAAAGCTCATTATGCCCCCCCTGCACAGCGCTGATTTACATGCGCTCCCCATCCCCACGCTGCGCTCCGACGCCGCTCCGCTCCCACTGTGGGGGCACAGCAAGGAGGGGAGAGCGACCAAACCACCGCCAGCTCTGGCAGATGCTGTTTGCTTCCTTGGAGCCACGCTCTCCAGCATCGCTGGTGCTCCCAGGAGGGACTCAGTGGTGCAGAAGGACGGCACAGCACAGAGCCAGGGGAGCGCTGAGACACAGCCCTGAGCCAGAAGATGGGGCAGGGGAACCCCACATACTGCTCAGCTCTCCCTGCCCAAACCCATGTCTGCCCTGCATCCCTCCTTTTGCATATTGGATTCTTTATTCTTTATTGGAGGGAGGGGCAGAGGGCTGGGACAGTTTTATGGCAGCGGTATCGATCGGTAAAATTTAATATAATCCCTGCAGTTACTGAGTGATCGTTAAGGGGATGGAGAGCCAGTGAAACATATTTAAAAAGAAATATTTTTCAGCTTTATTTCCTCCCACTGCTACTTCTCACAGTCTCTGCTCCCTTCCAAACCCGGCATCGCTCTCCTGCTCCCCATCCCTTGGAAGACACCCATCCGTTTCTGACCCGGTTCTCACCGCTTGCCCTGCAGCCGATTGAAAATCAGCACAAGGCCGATATGAGAGCACGGCTCCCTCCATACAGCAGCTCCATCCGCAGCTGTTTTGCCGTAGCACCTCGCAGGCTGATGCCTCCCACTCTCCCATCCCCACGTGCCGCCCCACGCAGACACTTGGTGAGGTTTCAGTTGTTGTTTGGAGGGCCGCAGTGCACCAGGAGGCAGCCACCGTTGGAAACGATGGAAGTTTTGGCCCAGTTTTGCCCTCTCCCTGCCCTCCCCCTCCGTGCCGTCGCTCTTTGCAGTCGCTCAGAGCAGCGCATCGCATCCCCAGGCCCAGCGGGCGCCTGGCTGCCTCCGCCGGCTGAGGGGACTGCGACACTGATTTATCTTTTGGTTAATTGTCTCCATCCATTAGGCTCCCCATCCTTCTCCTTGTTAAAGATGCAGCCGCCGCTAATCTCCGTAAGTGAAACACATTTAGCAGGCGTCGCTCCCAGCCCGGATCCAGCTCTGAAGGAGCCGAGCATCCCCAAGGTGCTGTGGGTAACCCCCATCCTTGCCTGCTCCCCTGCTCAACTTCACAGGCACTGCTGGGCGGAGGGTTCTGTTGCAGTTGTTGCTCAAAACAACCAGCCACCCAACCCTGTCGTTCCCAGAAGTCGCTCATAGAAGCTGGTGGCATGTCTGGTACCCACAGCCTCCTCCTGATTCATTGGTACACCCACGAGGATGGCTGTGCATAGCGAATCTGATAGACCCATCCTTCCCTGCGGGCACTGGGGCTCGGTGGGGAGCACCTCCCCGTGCAGGCAGCTGCTCTGACAGCCTCATGAGTGCCTGTTCCTGGAAGCACTGCAGCTATCGGGTGACCGCCGGTGCCCCATTACTGTGCCATTACAGAGCCTCATCAGAGCCACCCGTGCTGGGGAGACGGAGGGCCAGGCAGTGCCATTAAGCATAGCACAGCAGCCAGAGCCTTCACGGAGAGCATTAGCAGCGGTTTCTTTTCCTCCAGAGGTAATTTTTGCAGCCATTAGTTGGCAGCCCGTCTCGGTGCTGCGTTTCCCTGTGAGCTGCTGGGCAGGGAGAGCCTTCATCACCGCTTCCCTGCGCTCCTGGAGGGGGGATCTGTTGCTCCCATTCGTTAGGATTTGGAAACTGCTCAAGCTTTTGTAATGACCCAACCCCTTCTCCTCCTTGGCAGCAAGGCAGAGCCCAGTGGCAGGCCAGGGATCCCATGGGATGGCAGCTTGCAGCACCCTGGGATGTTCTTTGCAGTGGAGAATAGGCAGAGGCATGGCATACAAGACGTTTGGTGGGTTGGTTCCCTTCTGAGGCTCTGCAGAGCAAAGCAGTAAATGTCACTGAGACACTGACAGCGACCTCAGGCCAGTTCAGCGTGAGCTCTGTGCCATGTGCAGCCGTGGTTGGCAGAGTTGGCCTTAGAGGTGTCCCCAGCACGGCTGCCTGTCTCTGAGCTCTTAGCAGGAGGGACATCCAGGTGAGCACAGCATCCCATTTCTTCCTCAGCCATCAGCACTCGCTTCTTTTTGCCCCTTTCCCACCCCCACCCTTCCTTAATGTTCCCTGCTCTGTGCAGCTGCTCAGTGCAGTGTCACAGAACCAGGAGGGTGGGTTCAGATAGGGAACAGCACGTCAGCTGTGATTGGAAGTGACAAAAGGAGTTCATCTGGGCTGAGTTCACTGCTCAGATGCAGGGCTGGGTGAAGCTCAGTGTTGTGGACTCGAGGCTGCTCGTGCTAGGAGTGCACTGCAAAGCTCAGTACACTAAAATAGCAGGAATACCTGCAGACAGCCTGTGATCAGAGCTCCCATCATCCAGGAATGGGGGGTTACGAGGCTGTCAGCATCGCTGAGCCACATCCCAGTGAACCCAGTGCCTCTCCCTGCAGCAGTGCTCAGGGAGCTGAAGTGCCCAGGCAGTCCTGCTCAGGGCATGCACCTCTGCTGCTCACAAACACCTGTGTCACCACAGCCCTAAACCATTAATTACCCAAACCCCATGCAAACCCAGTATTGCCATGGCAACCTGCAGCCCCACAGAAGGCTGTTTGTCTCCTCCTTGACCTTTCGGGAGATGTGTATCTTGCTCAAGCCCCCTTCTCTAATCCGGTTTTTAAAATATAATATTATGCTACTGGAAGGGATCAGACCTTTAATCTGATTGTGTGTGCATGTGTGTTTGTGCATGGGTGGGGGGAGCCTGCATGGGCAGCACCCGGCAGCGAGACAAAGGAGAGCAGAGCCCTGTGCCCTGCTGGGCTGCAAGTGAGCACCTGGGGGGGATTACAGCCTTCTGCACACAGATGGGGAAATCCTCCACGTGGCCCTTTGCAATCCCCTCAGTGGGGCTCCTGCTTGTGGGGCTGTGCTGGAGTGGGGCTGTGGGGGTGACGCTCTCCCACCCGTTTCATTTTTCCTTCCAGGGTGCTGCTCTTGTGCTGCCTTAATGCTTGCCAGGACAAGCACCCAGGTTGCAAGTGCTGCTGCTGTCCATTGGTATCCCTGGTTCTGCATCTTAGTATCGTGCACGCTGGATTGCGTTCCCTGCAAGGGAAGGGGCTTCAGTCCTGCACTGGTCAAAGGCTGCAGTGAATGAGTCTGCTCCCGGGGCTGTCACCATCCCTGGGGGTGCTCAGGAACAGTGGGGATGTGACACAGAGGGTCACACGGGTTGGCGTTGGATATGGGGATCTTGGTGGTCTTTTCCAGCCTGAACGGGTCTGTGATTGTGTGATTCTGTGGTTAAGGTTGGAAGAGACCACCAAGGTCACCGAGTGCAGCCATCAAGGCAAGGATGCGAGCACAAATTAGCAGCAGCCAGGGTGAGCAGGACGGAGCAATCAGGGCCCAGCTGGCCAGAGGGAGCTGCCCCAGGGCCAGCATTGGCTGGCTGGGTTTTTGTTGAGAAACACCGTTTTTGGGGGGTTTTATGGCAAGTGGAGCTGGAGGTGTAGGGCTGGTGGTAGTGGGGATGGGTTGGTGTAGGGCAGGACTGAACTGGGTGGGTGCTCTGCCAGCTGCAGGAGGACAGAGGGGGCAGCTGGGATGAAAGCAGTCAGTTGGGCTTTGCTCATTAGAGGTTCAAGAGGATTGCTGGTGAAAATGCTGCGGGTTTTCTATCTTGAGCAGGCAGGGGATGGCAGAGTGAGCCCCAGTTCCCAGCACACACGAGTGCTGCAGAGCTGCTCCTGGGGACGGTGCAATGTGCTAAAAGCTGTCTGATCCTACGTGCTCTGCTTTGTGTCCCTTTCCCCTCAATGTCACCTCCGTGTCAGCTTTGTCTTCTGCAGAGCCATTGGACGCAAAGGTGCATTTTTGGGATGGCCATCTGCCCTGCTTGGGTCAGGACTTCGGTGTACCTGCCAGTGCTGCAGTGATGGTCAGTGTAGTGGGACACCTCCTAAAAACATAGGTGGCTTTTAGGGATAAAAACTTAAGACTTGATGCAGTTTCCTTCCCTGTAGAAGGCAGCTGCATTTCAATGTAGGCAGAACCCCGTTCCTTCCATAGCTCTGTTGGTGTGTTTACCTGTGAGAGGTGCTCGTTGGGATGCAGGATGCTCTGCCATAGCCAAGATGTCACGATCCCATTTTTCTCTCCCCCTGTGCTCCTCTCCTCCACCCCTTCCCGAGCGTTGTGCTGATGGCAGCGTTTATCCGCATTTGTCCTCTGTCCCTGACATCCAGTTATTGATTGGCATGATTAAAAAGAACTGATAATCACTTCACATTAATCCCCTAAATTACTTAAGACGCCAAAACATTTGCATAATGCATCTTAAAGGTGGCAGCTAAAAGAGGATAAGACCCAAAAGTGCTTGGCAAAGGAGAAACGGGCTTCCCACTCACCTGTGGGCTCGCTTAAGTCGTGAGCCTTCTGCTTGCATAAGGAGGGATCCGTGCGGGTTTAGCGGAGGAAGACGCACCGGGTGCTCAGCAGCTTTGGGATTTGAGCATCCCCAAGGATGCAGGGGGGAGCAGCGGGGCAGAGAGCCGCTCCTGTCTGCCGCACCCTGTGAAAATCTGCAGCCAGACGCCCACGGAAAGTACCTCTGTCTAGAAAGACTTTCTGCCCGAAACTTATCTGATTAGCCGGCAGCTAGACGACAGATTAGCCCCCGCTTGTGCACCGGGGCCGCCCGCAGCAGATCTGGTGCTGAGAGTGGGGTGGGGAGAGGGGGATCAGAAGGGGATATTTAAGGGCAGGAGGGAGCCGGGTGAGTGCAGACCATGCACCCCGCGCGCGGTCCCGCTGCCCCCAGGTGAGGCCATCTCCTGCAGCGGGAGCAGTGGCCATGTGCTGCGTGTGGCAGCACCGGGCGGGCGCGCTCGGCACGTGAGTAGGGCTGGGGGGCTGCGCTCCCCTGTGGGCATCTTCTAGCAGGGAGATGGGCGAGGAGCAGCCCTGCTGAGCACCCGCTGCTGGGGAGGTGGGGGGGGTGAGCATTGGAGATAAAGCGGGAGGAAGGGGAGGCTCCCAGCTCTTCCATTCGCGTTTGTAGAGGAATGTTTTGCAAGAGCTTGGCTGCAGTCAATGTCTTTCTGAGTTTGGGTCCTCCTCCTCCACTGGGGGGGAAGCCAAAACTGGTTGGACCCAGCCCGCTGCTCAGCACTCTGATGCGAGGAGAAGAGCAGACAGAGCCCTTGGAGCGCTGTCCCAGAGGGAAAGGCTGTAGATAGAGCTATGCCGTGTGCTCTGAGTGCTGCACATGTGCAGGTCGGCGGTGGGCTTCTCTCTGAACAGAAGAGCAGTTTCCAAGCAAACAGCCGTGCATTCCAGCGGCGCTGGAATGGAAAATCTTACTTCTTGAGGATAGAAGGGATGGCAGCTGATAGAAAACTATCAGTTCTCTCCGTTCAAGTTTCCTATGAGCGCTGGGACGGAGCTCCACTTCAGTTTTTCCATCCACGCGGCCCACGCACCTTGTGTGTATCTGGCACAGCTGACAGCTGGCGGCCGCTCAGCCCTTTACGGGAAGCATTCTGCTCTCCCAAACCAGGGGGGGTGACCTGGGAATGGGTCCCAAGGAGAACCCCCCCCGCCCCACCCCACCCCCCCAATTGGGGTAAACCCGAGCCGCTCTTGCAGGCGTCCGCACGCGAAAATCAATTACGTGGCGGCAAATAGGATTTCCTTAACTTGGTGCTTTTCTGCTCTGTTGCAGCCGTGATAACGACCTCTCCACTATCATCTCCAACCTGCATCAGAGCCGCCAGCTCGTTATGCCAGAGACCCAGAGCCGCTGTGAATTCAAGAGGAACAGCGTGGATGTTGGCTTGGGAGCTGCAGGTAAGCGGCCGGAGCCAGCCCTGCTCCTTCACCCCTGAATTTGTGCATTCCTTGCAGCAGCTCTGTTCTATTTTCCCGTGGCTCTTTGTTGTTCAGAGCGAGCTGTGCGAGGTCTCGTGGTGTTCTGGGTGGCAGTGAATGTGGAAGGGAATCCTCGGGGATGTTTTGTGCTGCGGAGTTTTGAGATCCCAGCCCTGCGTTATCCTCACGTCCAGCGGTCTGTGTTAAACTACTGCAGAGGAGCTCGTGCCAGCAAAGTGCAACATCCCCGGGGTTAGCATCAAGTGAAGCAGAAAGGCCTTGCAGAGAGCGTGGCTTGATTTGTAATTTCATTAATCAGAGGCTTCCCTGGTTCTGCTCCTGCGTGAGGCTCCCTCCTGGCTGGGGCTACGCTGGGGTTGTGCCGTCTGCAGAGCAGCCCCAGCAGCTCCCCCTCCTTGCTGGCACGGCTGAATCTCCTTTTCCCCTTCATTACGCAGCTCCGAGAGGCCGGGGAGATAAGTTGTTCCTTGTGACCTGCCTCGTGTCTGGGTGTCTCGGCTGACCTCGTGCGTTAAAATGGTCTTTAATGTTGTTTGCTTCACGGGGACACGGCTGGCCCTTATCAGTGCTGCTGAAATTCTGAGATCCTTAACATGCCAGAAATGCAAAGAGAGCTTCTCGTTAAGCAGCAGCAAAGATGAGAGGCAGGGGTCCTCATTTGTACCTGCTGGAGTTCTTGTGTGAGGTTCTCCCGTTGCAGGAGGAGGGAGAAATGCACAGCTGAGGCAACGAGGACAGCAGTGTGAGCTGGAACTGATGCTCACACCATTGGTTTGCATGTAGGGCAGGGCGAGGAGCCCAGTGTGGGTGCACCTGGCTCTGGGGCTGAGCAGAGGGCTGAGAGCAGGGGCAGTGCAAACGGAGGAGGTTTGTTTATTGCAGGGCCAAGAAGAGGATCGAAGTCGGCAGGGTTGGTTGGTTTACGATGAATTCGGTGAGAGCTGCTTGATTTATGGTTGAGACCATGATTAGAAGCAGTGCTGTAGTTCTGAACAGCGTGGACTGGGAGAGCAGAATTATTACTGGGTCTTGAATGCTCTTTGCAGTGTAGAAAGGGACTGAAACTGCTGGGAATGAATGGCATGTGTTAGTTCTGGGGTTTGCAGGGCTCGAGCATCTGCAGAAGTCTGGATTAGCAAACGTGAGAGCTGCAGGGCCTGGAAAATGCATTCATAGTCAGAGATGAGAAGGGTGTTCTTGCTGGTCTGCGGTGCTCACAGGTGGTGGTTGTGCTACCTGTGCACACCTTATGCTGCTCTGAGTGTGCTGTAGAGGTGCATGAGACAGCCAGGGCATGGAGAGGCAAATCGGCCCAAGGTAGGGCAGGCAGAGCTCTGCTTCTGCCTTGTCCTCCCTGGCTTCTTTGCCAGACCTCTGTTTGTTCAGACTGGGGATGTAGTGCAGAGCAAGGGCGCTTACCTCTCTGCTCTGCTGCTCCCCGTTGGTTAAAATGATACCCAGCTCCTCTTTGGATGTCAGGGTTGTGTCTGCATTGGGCTTCCATCCATCTCCTCCTGCTCTGCCCTGAAACTGACTCTTTTTTAAGAACAAACAGATGATTATCATTTAACATGGGAGCTCTCCAGCAGAGATGCTGAAGGTCCTGGGTGCAGGGACCCATGGGTGAGCTGCGGTGATGGGGTGATGCCCCCAGGCTCACCTGGGATGGGGGGATGCTCTCCACTCTCTTGTCCCCATGGGTTTTCTGCTCCGTCCTTCCCTTTTGGTGCTCATTAAATGGCAATTGTGGTGGGGGTATAATATGCCATACAGAGAAGGAAAGGAAAAGTACCTCGGAGGGGGTCTTAATTGAGAGAAGCACCCTGGAATGGGGCCCTTCCAACCCTGGGTGTGCTGTGGTTCTCTCTCTTCTCTCCCCAAGGTTATTTGTTCCTCTGTGTTGGCACTCCTGTCGCACCCTTCCACTCAATGCTCTGCCAATGGGGCGAAGGAGGAGAAGTTTTGGGAGGGAATGGAAGCAGATGGGCGTTTAAAAATGGGCCTGGGGGCTTTGAGGGCTTGTGGCTGGTGTAGCTGCGTGCCTCCCTTTCCTTAGGGCTGCTTTACGTGGCACCAACCTGGAGCTTTCATCTGCAGGGGAGGGGAGAGGAAGGGTTGGGCACGGGGATGTTGTGGCTAATGGTTGGAGGCAGCATCGCAGCGAGCGGCTGCGTGTGATAATGAGCTGGGATGCCGCCGTGTTTTCATTTAACAAAGCAAAGCAACAACAGCCAAGCTGCCTCTATTGAATTGCTGCCTTAAATTGAGCAGAAAATCGTCACCAAATGGGCAGCTGGGAGCTGGACGGCCGGGCACCTTGGCTTGCAGGAAGGCTGGCTGCTCACCTAGAGTGGGAGGGTCTCTGCTGTGCCACTTGTTCAGGTCTGGAGGGTTGTCTGCCCTTTGTGTTTTCTTCAGGTTCCTGTTAATTTCTTCTGAAGCCCAGCAGGAGGCACCCAGCATCCTTTGGAGGTGGAGGTCCTGGGAGATGAAGCAAAAATGGCAAAACCCAGCATGGAAATGCCTGGTGTTCCCTTTTGCTGTGCCCTGCAGGTGCAGCTGCAGCATAGCTTTGGGCAGGGGCACCTTTATGCAGGGCCACAGCGACGGGCTTCACCACAGCAGCCCAAGCAGCTGTATATAATCAGCGACTTTTCCTCCCTTTCCACGCAGCTCTGGGAAGAGCGAGATGATCCTGCTTCCAAAAATAACCTCCTCTGCTTCCACCTCCTTCCCCAGGTGTCTTACAGGCAGCTGAAAACAAACTGTCAGCACGGTGGCATCTCCCTGGTGCTGTGTACGTGCATAGGGATGTGTCGGTTCCTATGCATCAGATCCACTCCCATGTCCTCCTGTTGGCCCTTCCCAGCCTCCCTCCATCCCCGGGCTCCTCAGCAGAGGGCAGTTGGACGGCTTTCCCCCCTGGCAGCTGAGAGCCCCTTCCTTGGAGCCAATCAATGGAAGCCTCCCCACCCCAGTGGGGCTTGGCAAACATAGGATCAATAAGTTATTAGCACCATTCTGTCAGCTGTAATGTGGAGATTGATCGGGGCCGGGGCTCCAGCACGCTGCCTGGCACTTCCCCAGCCTGATAAAGATGACAGATTAAGGGAATAAGAAAAAGGAATTAAGGAGTCTGGCTGTCAGAGCTGTCACGGGCTGCAGCGGCGCGGGGCTTTGCAGGGGCTGGATGAGAGCAGTTGGACATTTAAATGGTGCTGAGGGCACAGCACTGCAGAGCCAGCAGGTCCCCAGCACGCCTGGACCTCCAGCCCTGCCTCCTTCCACGCATCTCTTCCAAAAAGCGAGGGGGGATTCACAAGTTTGCAATTGCTAAACAGCCTCTCTGCAGCATATAAAATGAATCCAGATCTCTCTCTTAAGTGCAGTATATCCTCTCCGCGAGTGTTTTCCATACGATGAATATTTACCACCTTTTTATGGCACGGAGCACGCTGTAAAAAGGAATTTTGCAGGGAGCTGGGAGACCTGGGGACGTCAATGCGCCTTCCCTATTAACCAGCCCCATTCCGGGTGGGTCAGGGGATGGCTCAGCCCTGCTTCCTTCCTTGGGAAGGGAAATAGTGGAGCGGGTTTTGGGGCTGAGTATGGGGAGGTGGGAAGGAGCGGGATGCTGCCTGCGTGGTGGGAGGAGAGGCAGATGGCCAGTGAGAGCTGAGAAGGGGGATCCAGCCTGGGGATGGATGGAGGATGTGCAGCACGTTGGGAATCCTGCTGCTCTGTGCTTGTGATGGTGACACGGGTCTGTGCTGTGTGACACGCGGGTCTGGGAGTAACAGCTGGAAGCGAACTCCAAACAACCACCAACAAATGGATGTGGAGAGAGAACAGAGCAAGGGGAGAACACGGTGCGGTAGTGCAGAGTTGAAGCCTGCTGCTGCCGTGTCCACAGGGCCGTCCAGCTGACCTGCTGCTGGAGGATGCTGCCTTTGTTTTGCTGCTAAGTGGCAGAAACCCTCTGCTCCCCTTTCCCCGGCCCTCCAATCATTCCCATTTCCATTCTCCTTGCCCTCTGCTAAAGGACAGCCTGCTCTTCCCATGACCTCGCGCTGCGCTCTGCCTTTGTTCCATTGATCCCTGCTGGCAAGGGCTGGGACCGGCGTGCTGCTGCTCCTGCCTGGCCCCTCATCCCGTGGCCGCTGCTGGGGGCAGCCCAGGGCTCTGATCCTGGTGGGGAAGGACATCCCTTGCGTCCCTGCAGAGCTGTCACTCACATTGTGCTGAGGGATTGGAGAGAACTGAGCCCATGGAGCTGCTGCCAAAGCATCATGGTGCGGCGATGGGAATTGTCATCTCCTGGGGTTGGGTTTGATGATGCTCTGTGGGGAAGCCTAGAGCTGCGCTTCCAGCCTGCCCGGCTGCCTTAGGCTCCCAGATCCTGTTGTCAGAGCACAGTGATAGGAAAAAATGCATTTTCATTTCTCAGTCTGCATGGAGTGCCTGGGACACATCCTGTGCTGTGTGGCTGGGGATGCAGCAGGGCATGGGGGTGGGCAGCATCACCTGCCCTGCCCTGATAGCAGCGCGGTCCTGCTGATAACATCCTTCCCAGTCGGGCTGTTGTGGAAGGCAGGAGGCAAAAGCAGGAAAAAGAAAGAAAAGGAAAGCCCACGTGGATTTGCTGCCTGCTGGCCAGGCTGGGAGGAGTTATTTCAAGGGTAAACTGAGGCAGGAGGAATGATGGAATACGGGTGGCAGCCAAGGCTGACTGGTGCCTCCACACCTGGATGTGAACTCAGTGCTGCCTCTGGCCAACTCCATCCTTCTGTCTGTTCTCCCATTACTGCTGTTTTACGGCAATTATTGGGGCTCTGCAGCCAGCTCCGTGCTGTCTGTGCTAGCAGGTGGGTGGTGCAGGGTCAGCCCGTGCTGCTGGAAGCCAGGAGATGCCACTTGTAGCTGTGCAGAGCTGGGGATGCTCCTGGGCTGCAGCTTGGTGCTCAGTGCCAGGGGAAGTGCAGCCCCAGAGCAGCACCTGGGCCCACCCAGGGGCTCTGAGCTCGAAGGACACTTGGCTTGGCTCGCAATGTCACCTGGAATCTGCTTGCACATAAATAGCACCATGGGGCTGCCTAACCTTCCCTAATGAGTGCGCGCTGCAAGCTGCAGCAGCGTTGCTTGCAGGTGCTCTGTGTGCTGGCTCAGATGCTGCTTGTTTGCGAGCTCTCCTCCCGAAGATGCTGCATCTTTAACAAGCCCTTGATAGATGAGGATTTGATGCTCACAGTGACAAACAGCCTCTTCCTTCCTGCCCATATGCAACATCATGCTTTCAGTTTCCCCGGCGTTATTATGGGAGGGTATCGATTCGGAATCCGTTTGGGGATGCTGTAATTGTGTATTGGGTATTTGGTTCGTGGGGCTGTGCTAATGCAAAGGGCTCGAGCGTTTCCGAAGGGAAAGATTGCAGAGGACCTTGAGGTTTTGAAGAGGAGAGAGAGGGAGGGAGGAGGGGGAAGAGAGAGAGAGAGAGAGAGAGAGAGAGACAGTGGTGGGAAGACTCGCGGAGCTGTTGTGCTTTTGGCGTGTTGTTTTTTTCCTCCCCGGTCGCTTTGCATCAGGGCATGAAAGGAGTGGAAGCACCGGGGGGACAAAAGGCAGCAGAACAAACGATGAAACTCAGTAAGGAAACGAGGCGGGTTGGGGATTTATGGCTGGAGAGCGTGGCATTGATCAGAGCTCCAGCAGTCATTACGCGCTTTGGGGCTGCGTGATTAGGAAAGCAGAGCGCGGCTCTCGGGATGATGGTTTTTCTTACTTTGGGGGGTGGGTTTTTTTTTTTTGGTGCTTTTTCTTTTTCCCTTTGCCTGTAGTACGTGTGTGAGCGTGCGTTGGAGAGCAGCAGGGCCCCCCCACTCCCCCGCCTGCTTCTGCATGGGGCAGCCTCTGACACCCAGCTCTCATCTCTCCTAGATGACATTTTAGGCAAGAGAAGAGTATGCTCTCCCAACAGCAGCAGTGAGTGCCCGTTAGAGAGCAAGAAAGCCCGAAGTGAGTCCCCAAAGGGTAAGTGCCACCTCCCCCCCCCCGCCCTCCGCCCCTTTCTTCTCCTTTCTTAACTTAATTGAGACTGGGAGGGGGGGGCTTTATCTCATGGGGGGGAATTGCCTCTTAATTAGAAGGATGGTTTTGCGGTCTGCAGAGCAAGCTGCAGCTTTGCGGTGGGTTCGAGGGGTGTCTGCTCTTCAGGCAGGATGCCTTGATTACGTGTTTAATATAAAAGATACGGCGGGGCTTATCGTGCTGGCATCTGCTCCCTTAAAGGGAGCGGGGAGGATGGGGCTGCCTGGCTGCTCGGCTGGCAGCGTTCCTGCAGACATGTGATCTGCAGAAGGTTTCTCTTTTAGAAGGGATTTAAAAACGCGATTTGTTCCACGGCCTCCTTCCTGCAAAGGCGATTTGAAAACTTTCTTCACAGCCAGCAGAGCAATGGAGCCTGCAGCTAATGAGTTTGTCTCCAGGTTGTGTAAACCGGGGCGTGCAGGCCGCTGGCTTGCAGGCTTTGTTGTGAAGTTCTGTCTAATGAGCTGTCAGCGGCGCCCACCCCATCTGCACTCTCCTGGCTGTGGGAAGGAATGAGAGCTGTCAGGGCTGGGTCGTCCAGGGGTGTGTTCTTGGATGGGGAGGGTCCTGCAGGCTGAAACCAAGAGCTTACGTGGTGGTGGGTGTGGATGTACTGTAGGTGATGGTGCCTGCTTTGATGGAACGTCCCTCTCTGCCGGTGATTCCCTGTCCCCGCATTATGGGATGCTGAGTGCTCGTGTCACTTCTTGCACTGTGCCAGGTCTTTTGTTTCACGTGACCACCTCCTGCGTGCTCTCTGTTCCAACTGGAAGCACCTTAGCTTTTCACTGAGAGGTGCAAAGAGGGAACCCTGTGTGCTGCCCTTGGCTCCTTCTCCATGCATCACCCACCTGCCCTATTGCCTTTGCATTGGGATTCTCCTGGGAAGAGCCCAATGGATGGATGGCTTTGCCATGGGAGCAGTGGTCCGTGCTGTCCCATCTTCTGCCTTCCCACTGCCCCTGTTCCTGTGGGGCTGAGCCCAGCCCAGGGCTTTGCTCTCAGGATCCAAATGCTCCGGGTGACTCAGGCAGGGATTCCCCCACTCGTTCTGAGAGGGGTTCCCAGAAAGCCTGGCATAAAAGCAAACTTTCCACTCCCGCTTCTTTTCTCAGAAAGTCTTCCCTGCCCTTTGCAAGATGCAGTGGAAAGTCTGAGCTGGGTTCTCTGGCAGCCCCCACGTTCCCTGGTTTGTGATGTGCTCGAGCACAGGGGGCTCCCCAGCAATCCTCAGCACCTGGCAGCTGTTCAGAGCCTCAGAATGGGGAGAACGGAAGGGTGGGAGTACTTCATGCTTTCTGGGCCTCGATTTGCCCACTACCTGCCACGTAAAGGGGCTGAAGGGGGGTTAGAATTGTCTTTGCGTCCTGTGCCATGGACCCCATGGGCTGCCGATGCGGAATTTGGAATCCCAACCCTTGGAAGAGGGAAGGTGACCCCACATCATAGCAAAGAAACAGAGCCAGCAGGCCAGTCCTTACCTGGCCCAGGGAAAAGCACCTGTAGGGCTGGGAGTGCTCCCAACAGAGCAGCAGCCCTCCTTCCATCATCCCTCCCTCTGCCTGGGATGCTCAGGAGGAGCCCTGGCGGTGCAGCAGTGGCTGTCAAGCAGAGCAGAACGTTCTGGTGTCTCATATGGAAATGTGAGCGTGTAGGGCTGGCAGGGCAAGGGGGGGAGGGGGTGACAATCCCCCAAGCTGTGAAGGGAAGGCATCAGGCAGCGTGCCTGCCTGGAACTGAGGGCACAGTGTGGGGCTGGGGGCACGCTGTAGGGGGTCCCGTGGTTCCCCTGCCCACCTTGCTGCTGGGAGTTCCCGCATCATGGGAAGGGTTTGCCCTTGGGGGAGATAAGAGATAAAACCACCACGGAGGGGAGAAGGGTAATCACAGTGCGTTGCTTACAGTAAACACAGAGCTGCTGTGGTTTCAGCTCCCCATTGCCAGCCTGAGTGTGATGATGTTGGCCTCAGGGTGTGGGGCTGCGTGCACAGACCCGCAGCAGTGCGCTCCTGCACTGCCTGGCTGTCCTCACTGCCTGCCATGGGGATCAGGGCTGGCAAAGGGAGAAAGGTGCAAAAGCAGCAGTGTGTGGGCATGGGCTGCCCGGGGAGGGGCTCCCATCATGGGGGTGCTCAGTGCTGAGATGTGGCACTGTGGGGGGTGTGGAGTGGGCACGGTGGGGTGGGGATCTGAATCATCCCCCGCCTGAACGGTGCTGTGGTTCTGTGGTCGTCGAGGCTGGTGTCCCTCCAGTTGTGTGATTGTGTCCTGGTGTTTGGGTGACAGGCTGCCTGTGCTGAAGGCCAACATGCTGCTGTGTGTGCTACAGCAGTTATAGGTGTTTTTGTGTGTGGGCACGGCCGTGGCTGGAGGCCAAGCCATGGGTGTGCACGTGGTGGCACCTCTGGGCCTTGGCAGCTTGGCGCGTTGGGTTCTGCGCATGCTAGAGCTGGGGGGAGATTGTCCCAGCACCAAACCTTTCTGTCCTTCAGAAAACTCCCACACGCCTCTGCTGGAGGACTCGGTGACTCAGATGACCCCAGAGGAGCACTACAGGCGCATGATGTCGGCGCTGAAAGAGCACGGCACGTTTGAGGAGCAGCAGCAGCAGCGGCTCTACCAGTTGGCCAACAGCATGGCGGTGCCCAGCCATGGAGGTAGGGCTTGGGTCTGCACTGGGGAGCATTGGTGCTCAGGTTGCGTCAGTTGGGATGTTCCCAGTCTGCTGTGTCCAGTTGTGGTGCCATGGGATGCCCTGTGTTGATGGGCTTTGGGATGTGGTGTCGTTGAGCATCGACGGTGTGAGGTTCAGAAGGTTTGTGCATGCAGGTGCAGCAAAAATTGGTGTCGGTGACCCTTTTGCCTTAATGAGATTTAGGTGTCCTATGGCTTTACAAACAGTTAAAATGCGTAGATGTAGCTGAGGTGCAGCAAAGACAGCTCAGCAGGGAGATGCTGCAGTCAGTGGGACGGGTTCATGCGTGGCGTCATCTCTTGAACTTAATGGTGTTTGCATCCCCAGGGCTCACTCTGGTCCTTCGCTTGCCCCAGCCAGCACTGCTTCTGTCCCCAGCTCACCCAGTGGGGGCTTCCAAGGTTGCACGTAGGTTGCAGCTTCCAGCACCAAGGAGCTGGCTGCAGCCCTTCCCAGGATGGTCTGCTCCTCTGAGGTGGAGTTGGGTGCTTAGGGACAGCAGGGGACCCCCCTGGTCCCGCTTTATTCCATGCCTGTTGTGTGCCCTGGCCTGGGGCAGAGTCGTGTGGGAGAAGAGTCCTGCAGTGCCTGTTGGGTGCTGCGTGACAGGAAGGGTCCCTGCTGGGTTTGCCATCAGATGGGGGCAGAGCTGCCTGAGTGCAGCCTGGCTGCACGATGCTGTGCTGTGCCTAAAGGGGGCACCAGGCAGATGGAGGTTCCACCCTGGGGAGGGCTCAGCATCCCTGGGAACTCAGAATTCTTGGGAGGAGCTCAGCATCCTCAGGGGGTTCAGCATCCCCACGCAGGCTGCAGGCTCCTGTGCTGCAGGGAGGATGGATGGGACCCAGCTGCCTGCATCTGGCAGTGCAGGAGAGGCAGGAGGTGACAGCATCGCTCCAGCCTGGGAGCAGAGAGCCGGAGCACTGCTGATGAGTGGTGCTGTGCAGAACCCACAGCCCCTTTGCTGCTTCCCAGTCAGGGCTGTGGGGAAGGAGCACGAGCAGCACCCGCAAAGCATCCATCCATCCATCCAGCAGGAGCTGGAGGAGAATCTCCAGTCTGGGAGCGCAAATCCCCAGGGCTCCTTGTTAGGTTAATGAAGAGGCTGTCTTCTTTTCCACTCTGTTTGATTTGATTGGCTTCTCTGGGGGCAAGAAGGCGATTCCTGTTGCTGGAGAGTCAGAATTCGCTCATCAGTGTTCCCACACCATGGCAGAGGTGCGGAGCTCCGTGGGGCAGAACCCCCCCAGTGCCACCCCCTCTCCCCCCACCTAAGGACCAAAGGAGCTCATTACCTTAAAAGCCCAACGTATGTATATATATATATAACGATTGTGATCCAGTTTTCTCCTTGGAGGAAGGGTCACCCTGAGCGTTGGGGAGCAGAGGCAGAACTCAGTGCTGTTTTGGATGGGCTCCACACCGCAGGGCCGGCGCTGGGCTATCAATTATTACTGCCCCTACAAAGCGCAGTTTATCCGCCGGCTCTCATGGAGGCACCGATACCATTAATAATTTAAAAAACGTTAATAATTTAGAAATCCTTTTTTTTTTTTTTTTTATTTGTTCTCCACAGGCACTTACCCTCCACAGCAGAAAAGCTGTGACTAAAACATATGCATTCTCTGTGACCACAGTAATCTGACCACGTTTCTGGCAGAGAAGAGCAGGCATGAGAGTGAACTCATGCACAGTTTTGCCCAAGAAAAAAAAGCGAAGAGCCAATCCAACAAGCGCTAATTTTTGGCACCCCTGAGCAAGACAGTTACATAATAGCTTACCAGTTTAGTTACTCCATTTAAAGACAAATAGATAAAGAACAAAGAGCAAGCTTTGCCATACAAATATGTATACAGGGTCAAATGAGGGGGTATTTCACTGAGCTAAAACTGCCTTTCTGTAAAGACTGCGCTTCTAAAAAAGGATAAGAAGTACACTCTGAGATTAGAGATTTATATATTTAAGCTTAGCTGCGTCACAAAACATTACTGGGGTGCTACAATGCACATCAGGTGTAGGTGTGGAGATGCTGGCAGCAAGGGGGGGCACAGGAGAGACCTCTCTGGGAAGAAGCCAGGGGCTGCCCACTGCCAGACACAGATGGTTTCAATGGACCCACCACAGGACACAGCTGGAGCCAAGCTAGTGACAACTCTGGGAAAATGTATTTAACAAGTGGCAGAATGCAACACTGTAACACTGTGAGAAACAATCCCCCAGACACTAAGGTCAAGAGACAAAGGAGCCACAGCAGGCCAGAGCAGAGATTCCCCTGTACGCTGAAGAGCTCACGCTGGATCAGGGGGAAAGTGTGAAGAGGCAGGAGTGGCAGAGAAGGACTGTTACGGCCTGACCCCACAACCCTCATCCCCATGCGTTGCTTGGGACAGAGGTTCAAAGAGATAGGGAGACTGGAAATGAAGGAGTTGGGTCTGGGCGAAAGGAGAGGGAGCATGTTGTTGTTTTAGTTTTGTCTTCATCAGCTNCCCTCTCCCCAGATCTCCTCCGGGCTCGGCAGGAGGTGGCAGCGGCTGTGCGGAACCCGGGGGCGATGGAAGCTCACATCCCCACGGCCGGCAATTCGTCCTCTCAGCGCAGGAAGCAGGGCCTCCCCCAGCACCGGGACAGCCACTTCCCCGACAGGTAACCCACCCACTGCTGCAGGGCTGGGGGGGGGGCTGCAGCTCATGCAGGTGTAATGTGGGGCGTTCAGGAGGCAGCGTGCCCCCCCTGGGGCTGCGGGGACCCCCTGCCCAGCTCTGCCCAGAGTGAGTGGAGACGTTGAAGTTTGCGTTTTATGGCTTCCCCACCTTCCATCTGGGGCAGGGGAATCCCATAGGGCTGGGCGCAGACCTTCCCCTGGCGGGTGCCCTTCTGGTAACCCCCCCCCCCTCCCCATCTTGGATACCTACAGTGCCAGGTGCACCGAGCACCTCCAGGTGTGGCACATCCATAAGGCTGCTGGGTTCATGTGCCAGGGGTGTGTGAAGCCCTCAGGAAGTCACCTCGTGCCTCAGTTTCCTTTGCTGTGATCGTTCTCCTTGCTTTGAAATCGTACGGTCCAGGAAGGTCCCTGGGAACTGCAGTCAGAGCAGAGCAGCACGTTGCACGGAGCGGGATGTTGGCACCCACATGCCAGCTTGCACACAAGCGGAACGAGTTGCGTCAGTGGGAATGAAGCAGGGAAGCAAAGGTAGCGTGGTCGTGCCATGTGCTCTGCAGCAATCCAGCAGCTCCAGGTCTGAGAAGCCACCCTGCAGAGCCCTGTCTGAGCATCCTGCTCCAGGTGCAGTCTCCTTGGGTGCCTGAGCACCCCGGGAGCCATTGGGATGCTGCACAGTGCTAAGCAGGAGAGCACTGCAAGGGTTAACTCCCGCCGTGGGGTAACTCCAACTGTGGGTTAACTCCTGCCATGCGTTCTCCCTGCAGCTGTCAGCACTGGGCTGTGCACTTGGCAGCCGTGCTCTCTGTCACAGGGAGAATCAAAGCAGCCTTTGTGCACCTCTGTTGCAAAGGGATAGGAAATGGAAAAGGTTCAGGTGGGCACTGAGCATTGAGGAGGTGGCGATGGAGGGCTCACATCTGTAGGTGGATGTGTGGCACCTCCGTCCCCAGGAGCAGAAGCAGCACGGCGGGCACAGGGCTGGGCTTCCAGGTGGGCTGCTCAGGGATGGAGCTCCTGCAGCACCCAGACCTGGCAGGTTGTAGGGGAGGGCGGTGAGGTTTGGAGATATAAAAAGATATGGAAGAGGGAAGGATGGAGCTGGGAGGTGTCGTGATGATGGCTGCAGCCTGCTGCCAGCACAGCCAGCCAGCCCCGAGCTGCGCGCCGCCTGCCTCTTACCTCGGGTTTCAAGTGTCTCTTCCTATCAAACGCAGAGCAGAAGGGAGCAGAGCTCTCATGCCTTCTTATTCCCCCTTCTTCCAGCCGTTCTAAATTTATTTCCACGCCTTGCCGCTTCCAATCTGCGTTCCCAGCCCCGCTCCCATCTCCCATCGCAGCCTTTGGAGCACGCCGGGAGGATGCGATGGGGTTAAAGCGTGAGGCTCTGATTTAACAGTATAATGTGTAACCCCATAATGACTTTAAATATTGATTATTTGAAGGCCATTAGCGCTTATTGTTAAAGAAAAGTCAATACTTTTTAAGCCTTGCGAACCATTTGTCTCCTGTTAAAGGACATATCAAATTTAGCAGCATGCAGTGCAAATCCCCTAATACTCTGCTCAGGAGGCTCCAGCTGGCATGGCAGGGGGAAAAGAGGGCTGGGGGCAACATGCAGGAACACTTTCACGGTAACAGAATTGCTCTCTGCAGAGAAAGGACGAGGCTTATAGGATGTGATGGCCAAGGGCTGCATTGGTGTTCTGGGCGTGCAGCTCAGCCCTTCCTCAGGGAGGCAGAAGAGGAGGAAGGAAAGTAATGGGGCTGAAGGCTGAGATCTGCCTGAGGGAGGGTGCGAGGCTTTGGGTTTGGGTCTGAGACTGCGTTCCCCACGTTGGGGTCCCCGCTGGTGTTGGCTGTGTGCATGGCAGCACGGTCCCTCCTTCCCAGCGGAGCATCACTTCCAGCCCTGAGCATCCCAGCTCCTGCGGGGCCGGGGGTGGCACAGCTCCTCTGGGAGCAGAGGGGCTGAGCAGGAGTGGGTGTGGATTCCTTTGGGCTCACAGCGTGCAACCTTACGGCTCAAAACCATCCTCTGGTTAACGCTCTGCTTGCCACCGGTGGGAGAGCCTTCCATTTTCCCCATGCCCAGCCCTGGTCCCCAGCACAGAGCACGCTGCCCTGGCACGGATTGACTATTCTCAGCCAAAATGTGGGTTTTCAAACATCTCTGTGGCCACCCCTGCTCTCCCCACACCGATTCCCCGCCTCCGTGCCCACAGAAACGGGGGTGCATCCAGCGCTTGCCCGGCCGGGGAACGGTTAAAAGCGACTCCGTTCCCTAAATTGCTTCTTCTAAAACGAACAGCACGTCTGCCAGCCTCGTCTCCCCATGATTACAGCTAATTACGATCGAACGGACACCTCCTAGCCCCCGTCATGCCGCTTTAATTGTCCGTTATTCATCTGCAGGCTGTCCGGGGTGGCAAAGCACTTGGCAGCCCAGCGACCGAGGCCTCGGCTAATTGTGAGGCCTCGGGGATTAGGGCAGGTGATTACACACTTCATGGTGTAATTACATAAGCATCGCTTGGCTGCTGCCCCGGCTCGGAGCCGAAGGTCACGGCGCTGCGTTACCTGAGATTAATTGGAGCTGCCACCGAAGTGCGAGGTGCTGGCGGAGCGGTTATACGATTAGCATTAACATTTCAGCAGCGACGGATCGATCCGTGGCTCTCCTCCAGACACAGCGAGCTGTGCAATTAGTTTAGAGGAGAGCTAGGGGAGGAAGGAGGAGGGAAGGAGAGCCGGAGGCGGCCGGGAAGGGGAGGAATTTCGGAGGGCAGCATCCTTCTCCTGCGGTGGCCGTAGGAAATCTGCAGTGCTGTGCAGAGCCAGCCCACAATGAGTGCCCTGGTGGCAACCCGTCCCCACCTGGGATTCTCCCCTTGTCCCACACTCACACATCCCCGCTCCTCCCCACCGCCTTCCAGTCTCTCCCAAAGCAGATTTTATAGGGAGATGCTGTAAAATGAAAATAAACGGCCCAGCACTTGGCTCTGCCTCTGGATGCCCCGGTGAAGGTAATAATGTTGTAAGTGGCCATCAAAAGGAATTAAGAGACGTGCAGCCGGAAAGCAGAGATTTGCTTGCAGGCTCCCAGGGCAGATTTCACTAATGGAAGAGACCTTGGATCCTGTTCCCTTCCTGCATATTCTTTTTTCTCCTATTTTTTTTGCAAGCAAGCAAGCTCTCCCTGCAGTGCTTCCATGCATTGCCCCCTTCCCACCCCTCAGACCTCCTGCAGCTCACCCAGCAGAGCCCACCCAACTCCCAAAGCATTTCTTAGCATGGACTCCACAGTGCTCCCTGCTCACAACCCTCTTTTCAAGTTCTACACATGGGCAGCGGACCTCTTTTTATCTCAGCCTTGGTGCTCTGCCTAAGCCAGCGCCCTCCCATCACTGCTTCCAGGTGTTCAGCGTGGGTTTCTTTTCTGTTTCCTGCAGGGAGATCTCCCACCCACCGCCTCTGCTCTCACCCCAGAACGCGCCCCATATTGCCCTGGGGCCCCACTTGCGACCTCCTTTCCTCGGGGTGCCTTCAGCCCTGTGCCAGACACCAGGTGAGCGCGGCCCTTCCCTGCACAGCCCTCGGGAGAGCTGGCCCTGGGTGAGGCAGGATTGAAAGCAGAGATGAATAACCCCATGTTCTCCTCCCTATCCCCAGGTTACGGGTTCCTACAGCCGGCACAGGCAGAGATGTTTGCACGGCAGCAAGAGATGCTACGAAAGCAAAACCTGGCAAGGTAAGGCGTACAGAGGGCTAATGCAGGGGGCAAGCCTTCCGTTGCCTTCCGCTGCCTTCTGTTGGCTTTGATTACCTTCCCCTGCCTTCCGTTCCTTTCCATTATAATCCATTACCTTCCCTTCTCTTCCATAACCTTCTGTTACTTTCCATTCCTTTCCCTTTCCTTCCATTGCCTTCCTTTGCCTTCCCTTCCCTTCTGTTACTTTTCATTGCCTTCTCCTGCCTTCCACTGTCTTCCCCTGCCTTCCATTCCATTCCTTTCCCTTGCCTTCTGTTGCCTTCCATTGCCTTTGCCCTTCCCCTTCGCCTGTGGAATGGTGCATGATGCCAGTCTGGAGGAGCTGTGCATAAGAAGCATGGCCAGGCAAGACAAATGGATATGGGTCTGCGGGGGCTGTACTTGAGGAGCCCCCAGGCTCCAGTTCAGTGTGGTTAGCGAGCTCCCCTTGGAGCCCCCTATCCACCTTCCCCCACCTCTCTCGGTACAGGTTGGAGATGTCAGCTGAGATCATCCGCCAGAAGGAGCTGGAGAACCTTCACCGGCAACGACTGCTGGCTGGCGACCCGCTGAGCCTGCACCCCGGCTTGCCCCCGGACCACCCCGCCCTGCGCAACGTGCACGACATCCCCGAGGGCCACCCGCTGCGGGACGAGCTGTCCCGGCGCAACGCCATGCTGGTGCTGCGGCACAACAACGCGCCCCTGCTGTCCCTCAACCCCAGCGTCCCCAGCAGCTCCACGCCGCCCAAGGAGCAGCCGCGGCGGGGCAGCCGGAAGGCGGCACATCACCGCGCCGAGCCGCAGGGACCCAGCGAGGCCAAGGAGCCGGCGGAGCCGCGGGCGCGGGATGGAGCACCGGACTGTAATGATGAGGAGATGAAGGACTCGGAGAGCGATGCTGATGTCAGCGATGAGAAACCGGAGAGCTTGAAGGCAGAGAGCAGCGGCTCGGCCACGGAGCTGAAGGAGTGCAAAGAGACGGGCAAGGGATGCGAGGGGGGCAAGGAGCTGGGCGAAGGGACCGGCAGCCAGAACGCGCCCTGCAGCTCCTCCAGTGCTGAGTCCCCCAGCCACCTGCTCGGTGCTGGCATCAACAAGAGCGAGGTGAAGTACCTGCCGCCGGCCTCCATCCCGCCGCCTCAGCCGCTGCCCTTTGGCTTCCCCTACACCATGAGCCCCTACTTCCATGCAGGTGGGTTTTGGGGTGCAGCAGCACGCTGAAGAGCAGGGCTGGGTGTTGGGAAAAGGGTCTCCAGGGAGGCGGTGGAGTCACCGCCCATGGATGTGTTCAGAACGATGGAGATGTGGCACTGAGGGACGTGGCGGGGTGGGTCAGTGGTTGGATGTGATGATCTGATGGTCTTTTCCAACCTTAACGGTTCTATGGTTTGATGGTTCTGTGAGTGAACGTGGTGGTGGTGGGTCAGCATCTTACAGGTCTTTTTCAGCCTTAAGGATTCTGTGGTCGTGTGTGTGGGCATGGAGGTGATGGGGCAGGGGGTGATCATAGAGTCTTTAAGTGGTCTTTTCCAACCTTAATGATTCTGTGGTTCTTCTCCGTGCTTGTGGGAAGCGAACACCTTTTAATGAGGTTAAAGGTCTCCATTTGCACTGAGGGAAGACAAGGATGGCAGTAAGTGCCAGCAGGGACGAAGTTGAGTCCCAGCCACACGCACACACAGGGTGAGGCCAGTGTGATGGATGGAGGCATCTCCCAGTTGCGAGGATCTTCGTTGGGGGCCATGGACAGCTTCAGGGAGAGGCAATGGAAATTGTTAGTGGGAACCCCTAGAGGTGCTGTGCTGGGAAGGGAGGCGGTCACCCAGTTTCAAAGCCCAAACTGTTGGGCTGTGTGTGTGTGTGTGTGTAATTGCCCCCTGCAGCGACCTGCACGGGATGGGACAAGGCAGGGAAGCCACCGCCAGCTCTCCGTCAGCCAAAAGCCTGAACCCACCTCAGCTCACAGCAATTAGCAGAGCAATTAGCAGGAGGCAGCGCGGCGCTGGGGCTCGGCGGGGAGCCGTGCTGCGGGTGGGCTCGCTGCCCCCGGCACCGCCAGTTCCTGTAACAGCCATTTATTATCATCGCTTCGCATTTCCATCACCGCCGTGTCTGCAGGCTTTGGCAGCGATGAGAGTTTCTGATTTCGCTGCTGATTCGCAGAGCCAGCCCTGGGTCTTTTCCTAAGGGCTCTTTTGCTTCGTGCATCCCTGCAGCACAGGCTTCGTTCCCAGCTCTTCCAAAGCAGCTGCAGGAAAAACGACAGGCAGGTTGGCTTGGCTTGGCTTGCAGCGGGGACACCAGGGCTGTGCTGTAGGCACCTGTCCATGGGGCACTGCCTTGGGACGATGAATGCCGTTCGGTGCCCGCACGCTGGGCCCCATCTGTGTGCTGCTCCGCAATCCATTACCGCTCCCTCGGACCATCATTTATCACCGAGGCAGACAGAGGCCTGGCAGGGAGCAGCGCTGCCCTTCTCGCATCCTCCAGGCCGGCAGCACCCGGTGACATGTCATTATGAGAACAGAAGGTGCGTCCCTCGGAGCCGCCCGGCGCCTATTTGTTATCATTGTGCGAGCTGCCAGCACAGCAGAGCAGGGCTGGAGCAGGGCACAGCCCCCCCCCGGGCACAGAGCTGCTGCTCCTCTGGGTTCTGTGCCTTTTTCCCCTTTATTCCCCTCTCTCTGCTCCCTTCCCCCGTCTCTTCCCTGCAGCTGAAGCACATTGCACACATGCAATGCATTAGCCGGGATTTTTCCTTTCCCTGCCCCCCTTGCTAAGCTGGGGACCTCCAGGAGGAAGAAGCTATGAATTGACCCTGCCCAGCGCTTTAATTGACAGGTCATTAAAGATGAATGTGCGGCTAGAGAAAAATATTCAGATTGCAGGCTGGCTGTTGTCCGTGTGGGATTTTAATGATTTATGTTCCTTTCCCCACCCCTCCCTCCCACCCCCGACCCAGGCACGATGGGAGGTCTCTTTCTGGATGGCGATGAGAGCCCGGCGCTGGAGGACATCAGCAAATGGACAGTGGAGGACGTGTGCAGCTTCGTGTCCAACCTGGCGGGCTGCACTGAGTACACTCAGGTGATGCCCCGTGCTGGGGATGCCATCGGTGCCACCATCCCTGTGGGCGCACAGCTCGGGGCTCAGCAGCTTTCTTTTTAGGCGTCGTGGGCAGATGAGGCTTCGGCAACAACACGCTGCTTGACAATGTGCAGCTTTGTCCCTGCAGTGGCTCAGCACCCATGGGACAGCTGGGGAGGAAGGATGCTTTGCTCGGTTTGGGTCTTAGCGTTGAGGGAGGGAGGCTGTTGGCTCACGGCCACGCTGCCTTCAGAGGAAGGAAACGGGCATATTAAGTTTCGCAGGGTGAAAGAGCAGAAACACACCCTGCAGTCATGAGCAGCTTCACTGGTGGAGCCCAGCAATAAAAACCACTGCCTGCGATCCGACAGGGAGTGGAAAACTGCCCTTGTGCTGCTTGGTGATGGCAGTGCCAAGCAAAGCCCCTGCAGAGGAGGCTGTGGGGTTGGGATGCTCGCCTGGGAAAAGGCCAGGGGGTGCAGCAGCCCAGCAAACCCAACACAATGGGCATGGGATTGACATGGCCCAGAACGTGGCTTGCTCAGTTTGAAGGATGGAGCAATAAGCCCATGTGTGCAGACCTTCACAACACGAAACTCCTGCGTCACCTTGCCAGCTGAGCTGGATGGGGGCAAAACTATCCTTTCAGGTTTAAAAACGCATTAAAACGGCACAGTTTTGCATGGCTGGGTGCATCAGAATGTGCTGTACGGAGTTGCTTTTTTATCAGCCAGCAGGCTGAGGGCTGCGTGTGCCCACTGCAGGCTGCTGCACTTCACAAGCCAGATGGGTCCACTTCCTCCGAACAGTAGGAGTGACCCCAGGGTTGCCAAAGTGGAGATGCTTTGCTCCTGCGTCTTGTGCATGTGTGAGGGCTTGCAGTGCTGCTGCTCCGTGCTGAGCCTGGCTCCTGCTCCCTTCCCTGCAGGTATTCCGTGAGCAGGCCATTGATGGTGAGACCCTGCCCCTGCTGACAGAGGAGCACCTGCTGAACAACATGGGGCTGAAGCTGGGGCCGGCACTGAAGATACGCTCACAGGTAGGGGCCACTTCCCCAGCTGCACCTGGTCCTTCATTGAAGTCTGGTTTCAAGAAGGCTCATTCTGGCCTCCAAAACGTCCCACAAGCTCACATATCTATCTGAGGCTCATTGCCTCCCATTAACTGCCGGGGGGAGCACAGAGGGCACAGCACATGGGGTGCCATCCCCAGAGGGTGCCATGCTGGTAGATGGGACAGCAGCCTGCATGCAGGCACTGCTCACACAGGGTTTCCCTAACCCACGAGCTGTGCATTTGTTGTATGATGGTAAAACAATAATGGTGAGTTTACTGCTTTCCCTACAGCCCTCACTGTTTATGAGGGGTCTAATAAAAAGGTTCTGTGGGCAATTGTTCCCCGTGGGTCAATTCAGCAGGAAATAAAACTCTTATGTTTCTTAAAAAACAGAGGATGCCAAATAGCTCACAGACACACTGAGATTGGATTTGGTAGGGGGGAATGTGAGATACGGGCTGAAGCTAGAAAAACCCTGCTTCAATTTAATCAATAGTGTTTAAAGTTCTATAATAAGGCACGGGGAGCGAGGGGGGGGAGCAGCGTCCCGATGCTGCTAACTGAATAATGCCCCAGTTGTCTGGTTTGAGCACATGCCTGTGTTTTTGTTTAAGCTTAAATGTGAACCAGCTGTGTAGGTGCTGGGAAGTTGGGAGGCCTTTGGCCCTTGCTGGGAGGCGAGAGTGGCTGCGGGAGAGGTTCCTCCGTGCTGCAGAAGGCAGAGGCTGCAGGCTCATGGCTTCCTGTGCACCCCATAGCCAGATATTCTTTCTTTTTCCTCTTCCCCTCTTCCTGTTAAGTCGGTCCTGCTGTGCAGAAGCAGGCAGTGGACCGTCCTGCAGCCTTACTGGTAGGTTTGGGGTGAGAGGAGGAGAGCAGAAGGGTTCTGTTGACCCAGTGCTGCCTGCCAGTGGGACAGCTAACAGGCAGGTATCCCTCACCCAGCTCAAAGGGAAGCTGCAGGCAGCAGGGAGCGCAGGTAGGAGGGCAGCAGGACCTGCTCTCACCACTGCCACCACCAGCACTGCAGCCTCACCTGGCCAAATAAGCAGGCTCCAGGTTCCCCTCCCCTGGCCATGTACATGGGATCCTGGTTTCTCTCACCTGGCCAGGTAAGCAGGCTCCAGGTTCTCCATGTTTCTCAGCAAGACCTGAACACTGCAGCTCTGGGTCTGGACTTTGGTTCAGCACTGTGCTGCGAGCTTCCCTTCAGGACAGCCACAAAACAAGCAGCAGGAAAAAGCAGCCCTTGCATTTACACTCTCCCCTTTCCAACAGGTCGCCAAGCGAGTGGGCAGGGTGCTCTACATGGCTGGCTTCCCCATGGCCTTCCCACTGCAGCCCCCAGGGCTGAGGCCACCAGAGAGGGACCTTCCCCCAGCCGAGCTGCGGCCCTCATCCACGGGCAGTGTGTCATCCCCATTCAGCAGCGCTCTGCCCTCCGCCAGCCGCATCTCCCCGAAGCAGGAGAATGGGAACCCCTCCATCGGGGCTGGGCTCAGCGACACCACCAAACCTCCATCCTAACAGCTCCCAGCTGCTCCTGGAACTGAGGACGGGTCGAACAAATGGAAGCTTTGGGGAGCAGGAGAGCCTCCCTCGGCAGCGTGAGACGGAGGCGCGAGGAAGGGAGGGTTTGATTTGTTGTTGTTATTTTTTGGGATGCGTTTTGCTTTTTTTTTTTTTGGCTTAAAAGAAAAAAACAGTAAAAAAAAACTGTCAAAAGGGAAGGAATAAACTATCCAAAGATGTATTGAGACAAGGCCAAGTGAAGAAGAGAAGGGAGGCGGTGCTGGAGGGCAGCGGTGCCGTTCCCTTCGCCTTCATCGCGCACTGGGAAAGCAGAGCTGTGATTGTTGGGAATGCTCTTTGCCTTCGAGGAGCTCCAGGCACTGGGGGGGGGGTTTGGCACTGCTCCTCCACCGGGACTCAGCACCGCTGAGCACAACACCCATCACAAACAGAACCCCCCCCCTTCCCACGGATCTCCTCCTCTCCCCGGAGACTGCGCTCAGTTCCTCCATTCAGGTGTCTATGCATCTCTCGTGAACTTTTGCAAACAATACCAAAGACAAGAAGTAACAAAAAAAAAAAAAAGGAGAAAAAAAAAGGACAAAAAAAAAAAAAAGGCAAGTTCTGGTCCATGTTTACTCTGGTGTGGATGGTACGGCACAGGCGGTGCGGGGCTGCCCCTGCATGCACCGCCGGACTCTGCCCAGCCCTGCAGAGCTGGATTTGCTTGAGTTATAAGGAAGAAATGAGTGTGTGCTCACTGGGGGGGGGGTTCAGGGTTAAACCCCCCCCTCCCCCCAGCTCACGTGTACTGCGGACTCGTTTATATACCTTTGGGGTTTTTTTTGGTTGTTGGTTTGTTTGTAGGATTCCTGTTCTTTTTCAAGCCTTGTTACAGAGGTGGCTGTCGTTGCACATTCAGGCCTGCTGCAGACCATGAGACAGAGGTCCCCGTGTGCCCCCAGCAGAGGGGGGGGGATGCTGGGGGGTAAAAACAGCAGGCAGAGTTTTGACTACTGTGAATGCAATGGTAACTCCTGGGGGCAACCTCCTGTGACCTGTACAGTTGTGAGCAACAATCACAAACAATCACATGTGGTACTTTTTTCTCTCTCTCTCTCTCTGTCTCCCTCTCCTCTTTTTGTTTTGTTGAAATGCTGCACGTGCTGCCATTTTTCTTCCTTTACCCAATAGCTTGGTGGTACATTAGCTTCTTTATATTGTAAAAAAGAGAAAAAAGCAAAAAAAAGCCAACAAAAAAACCCAACCCCCCACTTCCCCCCCCCCGTGTCATTATCCATCACATCACAATAAAAAGATGCTTTCCAGCAATCAGTTTAAATAAAAAAGGACAGCAGTCAGTTTACAAACAGTACCTGGCCTCCTGAGCCCCTGGTATGGCTGCACCCCAGCTGTTTCTTTCCTTGCTGTGTGCTGTGCTGCTGCCACTGGGAAGTGGGGGCAATAAGCACCGTGCCCAACTGCCTTACAAGAAGTAAAGGTAAGTGAACGTGTTTGTCTTGCAGGCAGGGCCCCAAAGCTCCCACCCCAGGCTCCCACGTGTCCCTGCCATCAGTGGTACAGAGCCTCAGCCCTGAGCTCTGGAGCCCCAATAAAGCAGCAGGTGCTCTGCCCCCGCAGGGGGAGCTGTAAATAGAACAATAAATTATTAATTTGGGAGGAAACTTCCTCACCTCCCCCCTTCTGGGACTCTGGGGCTGATAATTATTGTCAGCGCAGTGGGAAAAAAAAGACACCCTTTCTGTTCCTGTTTCTGCCTCTCCGAAAAGACATAGTGAGCTCCGAATAAAGCAGAAGCAAACAGCCCACACTGCTGTATTTGTGCAGCAGTTACCTGTTTACCTGTGCAGTAATCTTTGGGAGCAGCACTGTGTAGGCAGGCAGGGCTCAGTCACATCTGCAGGCACTGAGTTATCACTTAGCATGGGGCTACAGGTCAAAACCCAAAGTGTATTTCCTTACACAATCAGCTATACCTCTTCCTACTCCATCCTACTTCCACCCCTTCCCTCTGCCTCCTCCCATAGCCCAACGTTCATTCCTTAAAGTGAATTTCTGTAGTATACATACAGCCAGTGTGGCTCATGGATCTGATAATCCCGATGCTGATGATAAAGGCTTCCACTTGCAGTGATAGAAAGCTCTAAATGCTTTACACAACCCCTGAGAGCCCTTGGAGGAGGGTCTGGAGAGAACCCCAGGGCCCGCAGGTGGTCGGATGGGCAGACAGGAGGTCCTCATACAAAGAGCTTGTCCTTCACTTGGTCAGCTGCTCCAGCAGGAGCTGAAACTGACCCCTGTGTTATTTAAAGCAGATTTTAATGCGGGCTTTTTATTACCTACACCAGTTTTACTGGCTTAGAAGTGACCACAGAACATTACCAAAAAACATGGGTCGAAAAACTTGGGAAATCCAAGCAGCTTCAGTGCTGTGCTTCACCACAACAGTCCTTGGGGGCAGCACCTGGGGCCGGGCCCCATCTCCTGCCCCCAGAGCTTACCGCCTCCTGGAGAACCAGCCAGGGGGGCTGCAGGGCCAGGGGGGGCTCAGTCATCATCGGAGAAAGCCAAATCTTCCACCACGTCCTCCTCACCCTGGGCCAGCTGCTCGAGGTCGGAGCGTGACAGCGCCTGGGGGCTGCTCCTCTGTGCCCGCTGTGAGCCCCGCGGGGCTGCCTTGCCTTCCTCTGGGGGTGGAAGGAGGGAGAGGTGTAAATCCCGCTGTACTGAGGCAGGTGGAGGCAACTCATCATTAATTAATGCCAGACACTCATTAATTTATCAGTGTTGCTGCAGCTCCCAGATAGCAGTAGGAGCGTGCTGCAGGGTGATGTACAGTGCTGGCTCTGAGTACTGGGGGAGACAGGAGAGCAAAGTCACTGCTGTGCCTGTTCCTACCTCTGGTCTCACAGGCTCTGACCTGCTGGAGCTCTTCCCTGTTCCACTGCCAGACCTGTGTGCTTTGTGGAAAAGCAGGGCAGGGATGCTCAGCATGGAGCTGAAGGCCCGGAGGACCCATCTGTCCGCCCTGAGCAATGCCCTGCTGCCACCACCCAGTGTTCAGGCAGTGAGAGCACAGCCCAGAGGGAAAGAAGCTGCCACCACGGGTGAAAGAAGGGAGGACCAAGAGTTCCTGCTCCCCAGACACTAAGCTTATCTGCACATGCCAGGAGCAGAGAGGGAAAAATGCTCTCTCTCCATCCTTTACAGCGTTGTCAGAACATGCACCAAATACCCATCTATTCTGGGCGCTGAGGGTGGGCTGTGCATGCCAAGCCACAGCCATCTGCCACACAGAATCAGTCAGGTTTTGCTCTCAACTTGGACTCTTTCCCCCTTCCTGCTCTCGTTGCTCCCCAAACTGGGAAAGAAAGGCAAGCAGCACAGGAGCTTCTGTGGCTGCTCCCCACAACCATCCATCACACCCAAAGGCATGCAGTAAAGCAGAGGCTTGGTCCTCTTGACACCCAGGCTCAAAGTGATGGCAAAAAAAAACCCAATCCAGCAAAGAGCAGAGCAGCAGAGCCCTGGCAGCCCCCACTCTCGTCTGCTCAGCTCACAGCGAGTTGGCAGGGGCAGGCAGGAGCTGAACGTGGTTACTGTGCTGCTGGGCACAGAGAAGGCTCTGAGCTGGCTGCGGCCCCGTGCAGGAGGCAGGGATGGCACAGAGCTCCTGGCCCAGCACCACACCAACACTACACACTGGGAGAAGCAAGCAGGACCAAGCATGGAACAAAGCTGCTTCTCGCAGAGCCTGCACTGCTTACCTACAGTGTAAAAAAAACCCAGATGAATGCAGGGCTTGGCCAAAATCTCCTAGCTGTCCTATCCTGGGAGGAGCAGCTGCTAAGTGTTACCACTGTGCAGCCCCTCGTGCCCCTGGCACTGCTCAAAGGAAAGGTGAGGTACCCCCACCACACTCCCCTGCACGAGTAACCCACGGGGAGCCTTCAAGCAAAGCCTGCTGGGGTGGGCTCTACTTCAAGCATTTGTTTGAGCCTCGCTGCATGAGGCCCCTGCACGGAGATGAAAGGGGCTGGTGGCTTGTTAGAGCAGGGGCTGCAGAGACCTTAACCCTTTAGCTCTCTTCTCAGTGTGAGCACAGAACTGACAGGTCTCCCTGTCCATGCGGTGCGTATGAGAGAAGCCCTCCTGACACCCTGCAGCTCAAAACAGCAACAGAGCAAGAACAGAGAAGACAGCTCCTTTGTAGGAAAGACCCCAGCATACAGAGAAGCCTCTGGCCATCAATAATTCCTTTTCCCTTTGCCCAGGTGCATTACTCACCATCTGAGTCACTGTCTTCCTCTACATCTTCCTCGTCCTCCTCAACTTCATACTCTCCCTCTTCATCCTCATCATCCTCGCCATAGTCCTCCTTGCTGCTGGCTTCTGAGCTGTCATCTGATGCCACCTTGCCTTTGGCTTTACCTGTAAGTATTTGAACTGTGTCAGTGGAAACACAAAGAGCAGCACAAGAGCAGGAAGCACACACAAAGGGCACAGCACCAACACCCCAACGTTCACCTCCCCATGCTGGAGGGGACCTCACTGCACTGCTCTTGCTGGTGTGCTGCCCAAAGGCCTTCAACTACAGCCCAGAGAACGATGTGCAGCATATCAGAGGCCCCTGGCTGGAATTCATCCACAAATAGGTATTGGGGATGGCCAGGAAAACACCTTCCTGCCCCGCTCAGGGAGATGTGAGTGCTGGGAGAAGGAGACAGACAGAAGAGCACAAGGAGGAGAAATGGGGCTGCTGAACAGATGCAGCAAAAGCACAAGTTATGAAGCTGGGCCAAGAGAAGGACTGGTTCCTTGGAGCAATAGTGTACAGCCTCCATCCCTCAGCTGCTATACACAACTGCAGACATGGGCTGCATGGTTCAGGGCATCCTTGTAAACCCTCTGAGCTTCATTCCCTCCGGCAGTCACAACAGAAAGGTCCAGAACCAGATGTCACTGCAAATCCCCTCCTAACCAGGTCCAAGAAGCACTGAGAGCCTCTGGGTGCATGGCCTGGGGGGAGAAGCACCTCAGAGCCTCTGCATCAGACTGCCCTCACAGGCACTGAGTCACCACGTGTCTAAATGACAAAGGCAATCTGCACAGAGGAGCACAGCCACAGCCTCTGCTCACCTCCTTTCAGCCCCAAGCTGAGCCCAGCTCACTGCTGCACCCTCCCTTCCCCTGCATCCAAAATTGCCATTTACCCACACATCAGTCAGTCTCTCCGCTAAGAAACCGGTGCACATCCTTCTCCTTTTGCCATCTTTTTTTTTTGCCTTATCCTCCCTTCCCAGCAGCCGATCCGGCCGGGCTGGCCGTGGAGCCATCCATAAGCTGGCTGCCAGCTCGCTGCTCGCTGCCATCCATCAGCGCCGCGGCCCCAGGGGCAGCCGCAGCCACATCTCACAGCAGGAGCCTCCCGGGCAGCCATGCAGAGAGCTGTGGAGATGGATGGCAGCGCTGCTGCCGGCGCCGAGCATATTGATGGGCACCTGAGAGCTCCGGCAGCGGTGCGCGCTCATCCATCAGGCAGGGCCGGCGGCAGCGCCGGCAGCTCGGCTGGGAGCACGCAGAGAGAGCAGCTGTGGGCAGGGAGCGGAGCCGGGCTGATCCTGCACACCCTGCAGCCCCTGAGCTCGGAGCATGCATCCTTCTGCACCGATGCACGCAGGTCCTGGTGCATCCTGCAGGCAGAAGTTGAGCCTCAGGTAGGAGCACACCCGGCAGGCTCCAGCAGACAACGCTTCGGGTGCTCCCCTACTCCTTAGGACTGCATCCCTCCTTCTCTGGACCCTCCCTGCAGCAGGAATTCTGTGATTATTCTGCTAGGAAAAAAGAATAGAACTAACCTCTCTTTCCACACCCCCGGCCCCCACCGGCCTGGCATTCAATTGATGTAATATGATTACGTGAGGAAGAAATGAAGAAAGCCGTTTGAGTTCATTAGCAGCACACCAGCACCCAACGCAGACGGCTGGGCTGGCTCATTGCACGCTGCCTCCTCGCTTTAATTGCTGCACCACCAGGCTGCCCACACCTCTTTCCCAGCCATTAATAATCTCCAGGAGCGGCAGCCTCTCCCCCCGGAGAGCTGTCAGCTGGGAAATGAGAGGAATGCGGGAGCTCCCCCACCTCCCTGGTGACACACATTGATCAAATCCACGCTTCCCTCCCCGCTGCAGGGCTCCTTCCACCCTTGCCTGCTTGGTGGTTCCTAAAACGTGCAAACTCCTTTCTCTTCACACCCTGCAGAGACCCAACCAGGCGACTCTGGCCTGCCAAGTGCTTTCTCTGCCCCTCCAGGAGGGTCCATTCAGCTCCACCTGCACAGAGAATAAGGCAAGAGCAAGGGGAATCTCCCCTCAGATCCACCAGCTTAAGAAATGGTTGGAAATTCAATGCTGTCCTTCCTTCCACGTTGCTTGCCACTTATCCCCATGCAGCTCCCAGCCAGGTGCAGACCAAAATCAAGCAACCAGAATAAGGCAGCACTGCCTGGTTAGGAGCGCCATGCTGTGACCCTGAGCAGGCAAACCTGTATCAAAGTCCCCTTCAGAGGGTCAGGAATTTGGTCTGAGCTCATTGGCACAACTGTCCATCGGCCTCTTCATTCACTTAGAAAGCCCCTAAATTAATCAGCAGTGCTGGTGCTGACACTGCAGAGCTCAAGCACAAGGTAAGCCAGTGAGACCTCTCAGTAACTCCTCTGCAGAGATCTGCAGGTCCCCAGGACTCCAGAACGGGCTCTTTCCAGTAAGAACTCCAAACACAGCTTTGTGTGCTGCTGCACAGGACCTCACCCTACAAAAACACACCAACCTCAACCTCAGCAAGGTCAGTTTTCTGACCACTTCTTCCTCCCGTATCACAGTACCCTGTGAGGGAGCCAGCATCCACTGCTTCTGTGCTAATCTCTGATGCTCACACCTCATGCGTGCCACAGACAGGACTTTACCTGCAGATCAAATCTCCAAACAAGAAAATCTCACATTCCTGCAGGTCTCCCTTCTATATAACTGATAACACATTAAGAAGACTTGCAACAGCCCAAACTTCCCCCAAACAGAACAGCCAAGTTTTTCTCAAGCCTCGAGGTGAACTTTTTCAGCAGGTTCCACAATTTACTGTGGCCCCCTCGTGGTCACAGCCCGGGAGTGACACCAATTTCTGGAGCATTCAGACTTCCTTGGGGCCTCAGGAAAACCTGCAATGTCATTCACTGAGCAATAAATGCATCAGGAGTGCACGCAAGGAGAGGATGGCCATTCTCCCATCAATGCTCTGGTAGCCAGCCCCTACAGCAGCCACTGTTTGCAATGACTTACAGAGTGGAGACCAAGCGTGCCATCAGGTAGAACAACATTCTTACCCTAACAGAAGATGGATTTCTACATCTCCATCCTCTGTGCAAGAGACAGCAAACACATCTTGTCCCAGGTCAGCTACACTGCCCCACATCACAGACGAAGCTGGGCAAGGAGCCCAGCCCAGCCCTAGAGCTGTACCTTTTATGGGGAATCCAACGTTCTCCTCATCAGAGTCAGTGTCCAGCTCAAACAGGTCCTTGAACTCCTTCTTGTCTTCCTCCTTCCTTTCATCTCGTTTCTTGCGTTTAATTTCTGGGAAGTTCAAGTCTTCAAGCTGGAAGAAACAACAAAACCAACAGTGAGAACAGCCTTAGTTTGTACTTCTGAACATAAAACGCACGACACACGAACTGCCCTGTGAGAGCAGGAGCAGCAGGTAGACCTGTGAGCCCATGGCCAGGGTGAACACCACATGCAAAGCACCACTGCCCCACTGATCTTCATGCAGTCCACTACATTTGCTAAAGGACAGTCCACTGCTGGCACCTCGGCTTTTCACCAGGACATCCTGGACAAGCTGGCTGTCCCAGAGCTCTGGAATGCAAGTCATGCAGCCTGCTCTGGCTTTGGGTCTGTCTGCACCACAGCTCACCCTGTTGCTGGCCCTGATGGAGATCAGTGGGCCAAGCCTGGCTGCTGCAGACACAGCCAATATCAATGCCATTAAGTACTTGCAATTGACACCACCTCACCGCTCTTTACACCTCTCCTGAGGGGGATTACGGGGAGGATTTACTTGCCAGGGCTCAGGCCAGCAGGGCGAAGATAATCAGAATGCAAATTAAATCCCAAGTGCACTTTGAACATCAGCTGCCCGCTGCCTGTGCCTGGCTGCACACCTCCTGGGAAGCACTCATGCATTAGCACACATTAGCTTGCTTGGAAACATTCGCCCTACGAGTAATAACTCATTTGCTCTCCCACCCATCAGCCTGGCCCTCGATGCGCTCCTCTCTGCCCACATCCCCCCCCCCCCCAGCCCTGCCAGGAGGTTCCCCAGTGGGACAGACGCACTCCATCCACAAAGGCAGCCCTCTGGGAAGGAGAAGGAGCCGTGCATTTGTTCCTGCAGCCAATTCCAGCAATTTCTCCCGACCTGTTTCATGGTTATGGTCCCCAGCTGAGCAATATTGATTGCGGGAGCTGAGTACTTACAAGCAATCATCTGCAGCGCCAGGATGGGAAGTCAGAAGCTGGACAGAGAGGGGAGCAAAGCACCAAGCTCCTGCCTCGATGGCACCCCACAGCCAGCTACCACTGCCCTCCAGCAGCAGTGAGACAGGAGCCTGGCACTGCCCAAACAGGACAGAGCTGGGGTTGGAAGTGTCCCAGTCCCTGCACAGGGAACAGCCAACAGAAGGGGAAATGCAGACCTGACAACAGCCCAGGTCCCCGTTGTGAGCCCTGCTCTTCTCAGCCCTGGTCACACTTCTCTGCAGCAGCAGCAAGTGAAATGCAAATATCACCCAAGGTCTCACGGTGACCCCTCATGCATTCTGAGTGTTTTCCTACAACACATCCCTCAGGTTTGTGAGCAGGGCTGCAACTGTTCAGGCTGGGCACCTCAAAATAAAGGCCCCAGAAATCCGTATCAGCTGCGGGGCCATCCGAAAGCAAAGGAATGAGGACTTACACTGAGCCCCAGCTCGCAGATACAGCCTGTGCTCAGCTCCCAGGAGCAGTAATTAGGTAATTTGGGGGTTAGTCTTTTAATTCCCAGATAGAAGGTTACTATCTGCTGACTCTCACGAAGCCGATTAGTTTGCCTCCCATTAAAAACCATTGGGAAAAGCAAATGGGCAGACGGGGTCAGCACTGCTAAGAGGCAAGCTGCAGCTCATGGCAGCTGAGAGCCAGGCTGATTTTTTTCTGTTATTATTTTTTCCCCCCAATGGCTGCTAATGGGACATGGATTTTCCCAGCCCTAATGGGCCTCATGGTGTTCACTCTCCTGCTGGGGCTCACAATGCTGCATCATTAAGCTAGCAGTCCCCACCGAGAGAGACAACAGCCCCATTCACCAAGCAAAGATGTCAAGCAGCCACAGGCCCCTCTGAAAGCTAACTCTAAAAATCTCTCTCTCTGCAGTTGATCAGTTCAGCCCACTTTCTCCAGCAGGGAACAAGTCCCCATCACTGCCCTTGAGACTTCCCCTGGTTTCTGAAGTCATCCTCCTGAGCCTCGCTATGCCAAAGCAACAGCCCTTCAGTTGCCCCAATGAACCTCAGCCTCCTGCCCTTATCTCAGCACAGAGCACTGAGCTCTTCCAGGATCTCCCACGTCTTCAGCTGCACTCTGGGACCTGGCTCAAAGCCAGCCATGCTCACATCCCATCGATTCTTTTAATTGTTCCCCACCATACGCTGGAGACACCAATTACATCTATTTCCTGCTCCCTGGCCCAGCAGCCTAGCTCAGCCACTTTCATTGCATTAGCATCGAGACAGCTTTCCTTCAGACTCCTAATGTAAGCAAAGCTCCCACCCCCACCTCCTGCAGGCAGAGCTGTGAGGAGTGGATACAGAGCCTTTCCCTTGGGCAGGAGATAGAAGAAATGGCAGGCTGGGCACCTCTGTGCAGACAGCAGCTCCCACCTCACCACTGGTCATGCAGCACGAGCCTGAACAGGGACAGAGACAAGTTCACCCAGGCATCTATGCTCTATTAATGTGGGCAAGCTAGCAGGGTACAGGCAGGGCACGCAGGCACTGCTGCCAGGACGTGGCTCTCTCCCTGCCATGTTTACAGGTGCTGTGCAGTAAGGAAGGTGTATTGTTCTTACTCTTTCTTTGCCGGTGATTTCCAGTTGTATCTCCTTCTCTCTTAGCTTCTTCCACTGAGCGTAGTACTTGGTCAGAGGTGTCCCCTCTTCTTTGACCTGCTTCTCCCATTGCTCCTGTGGGCAGAGAGGGTGATAATTTAGGGAAGGTTTGAAAGCAGCTCTGCAATACAACCTTGGCAAATGCAGGGAGTTAAGAGTTGAAGGGCCTCTCCCAAACTGCAGCTGGCAGTCATGGCTAAGGCTGCAAGCAGGGCTGAGTGTGAGTTCGGGCACAGTCACAACAGCAACCACTGAGTCAGGAGTGGTGTGACTGACAGCCCTCCGAAGAGAATCAAAGGGACAGCTCAGAGGATCCATCAGGACAAAATCCATCCCCTGCTCTCTCAATGGAAGCATTTGATCAGTCTGCTTGGTTTTAATTCAGAAAAAAAAAACCTCATGCAAGCATTTACAAGACCTAAGCACAAAAGGAGTTTGATTGCCTCTTCCCACTGTTCTACAGCCAAGTGTTTATTTTTGAAACAAACATTTCCTCGCGGGGTCTTGGACCCATCCCAACCATGGGAGAGCAGAGAAGGAAGAAACACTGAGCTTGTTTCCTCTGTCCAAGCTGGGAGGATGGGGAGGTGCAAACACCACAAATACTGGGAAGCAAATGAGATGGTTAAAAATTCTTTCAGGCTTTAATTGTTAGGAATGTAAGTGCTGAAAGAGGCTGGGGGCAGCATTTCAGATCCAAGTGTTCACGTGCTTTTTGAGCTGCCAATTTAAAATCCACGTAGAGCTGTACCTGTTACCTGGATCACCGCAGCGCCCAGAGGCTTTGCTCTATCCCACTGCAAAAGTCCACCTCATGCAGCAACAGAGACACGATAAGCAAGCAGGAATTTAACAGGTGGAAGAGGAAGGGGATGAGCAATGGGAGAGGTTTAATACAGGTCCATAAAGAGCATCCAGGCAGGGCTGGTGCATCGCTGGCTCCAGCAGCTCCGCTGCAGACGCCGGCAGGCAGACAGCACAGCTCCACACTGCACAGGGGATTCCTGAGCAGTCCAAAGTCACCCCACTTATAGATCAGGCTGCTATCAGGCTGCCAGCTGTAATCAGGCAGAGATTAAAAAAGAAAAGAAAGGCCACTGAAACACTGCTATCCTTCCAGTCTGCACACCTCAACAGCAGTCTGGAGGGCGGATGCCACCCAACCAACCTCAACCATTTGCAATTCTCCTCCTGTATCTCTTCCTCTGCATCACTGTGACACCCAGCAGGGACCAAGCCCGTGGTGCTGGGGCTGTACAGACGTAACATCACTGCCCTCCACAAACACAGATGAGGCCCGCTTCAACTTTTTGCTCCGCATGTCACATTTCAGCATGCTGCTTGCAAGAATTAGCTCAGAATCTGGCCTCTGCTCCTTGGAGTGGAGCAGGCACAAATGCATGGACGGGAATACCAGAGAGCATTTGCTTTCAATTGCTCTTGCTGGCAAGGGGGACGTGCAAATACTTCTGGCCTCCCTTTTTTTCCCTCCTCATGCTTCCTCCTCCCTTCCCTTTTCTGGCAGCGTTTGCTCCTGCAGAAATGCCAGTGTCCTGCATAGGCTGGAGACAGCCTGGCAAACTCAGCCCAGATTTCGAGGGACACTCCAAGCCATTCTGGGAAGCCCAGTCTCTATGAGAGTTATGGTCCTTTTCGGAAACCTACACCATCTAATTGCAAAGGAGCAGGGGGAGCGCATGGCCATGAGCCACACAGCTTGTCCCCAGGCACAGAGATAAGCCAGGATCCTCCACGCCAGAGAAGCACTGAGCAGGCTGTTTGCTTTGCTCCCAGGAGCACTGAGAGCCCATTAACCCTAAGAGGAGAAAGGCTTCCTTCTCTCACAGGGCGACGACACGATGCAGAAATACATTTTGCACTAGCAAACCAGGCCTCCCCTCTGGGCAGCACTTTGCATTGCTGCTGTACCCCTTAAACTGCAGGAGAAGAACCAGTGTCCCACCAGGCTGGGCAAACCACTGCCTGCTTTCCCTCACCAACCCCCTTTCCCAGAGGCAGGCTGCTTGCAGCTGCCCCACTGGGACCAGCCCTGCTTACCCATGCTGCGATGCTCCTGGGCAAGCAGGTGCACCAGCATCAGCCAGGAGCTGTGCAGGCAGCAAGATGTTAAAACAACCCATTCTTAAAACAGGGGCTGCAGCTAGAGCTGCTGGGAAAAGCAGACTGTGTGGTAGAGTGGTTGGAAACCCTTCATTTATTTTGTTAAGCCACAATCTTTCCCAGCCCATCATTCCATAGAGAGCCCTGGGGGCTGAAATCTCTACCTCTGCAGAGTGGGTGGGTGGTCACAGCGCTGTCTGTCTGCACAAAACACAAAACAAAACCCCAACCACTTCGCTCCAGACGGGAAATAATTCCTCTGGCAAAGCAGCCCAAGCCAGAAATGCGTTTACAGAACCCAAGACTATTTCATCTCTTCAAACCAGCTCCATCAGCCCCTTAATCCCAAAACAACACTGCTGTGTCCAGGCATTGATATGGCAGGATTTCAAAGGATAATTTTCCTGCAGTTACTGCCCCTGCGTGTCCGAAGATGAATCAGGCTGCACCACAGCTCTGCTCCGTGCCTACCTGTTAGCAGCGATACCCAATGATACCACATGGCCAAAGAGCCATCACTCTGATCCCATCAACGGCCTCCCAGACACAGATATTTTCACCTCTCTCCTGCTAGGCAAGGAAGAATCTGAGCCACCACTTACTCACGGAGGCACGCACACACAGTTCACCTGCCAGCAGGCTTGCAGAGGGCACTGCGCTGAATAAATACAAAGGCAAAGCAAATAGAGCTTCACTAACAAGGCTTAATTTACATAGGGCCCAAATTTCAGCTGAACAGGTCAGCAGGTCCCCAAAGGACTAAGGAAAGCAGGTAACACCCCTAGCAGTGCCATTTTGATTCAGGAGGACAGCATCTCTCGGCCTGTTAGATGGCCAACAGTTCATTTCCTAAGGTAAGAGGAGGTCTCCAGCATCACCCCAGCCACTCTCCTCCACCTCAGCACTAAGGCAGAATTACTCTGAGGTTCAACTCATGGACCCCACGTGTCACCCAGGGCCAACGTAGCTTTTCTAGGCATCAAATGTGATCAGCATCTTAGCAGCAGGAGGGACAGCAGACAGAAGAATACAGCAGTGTCCCTCGAGAGCAGTATGCCTGATTGAGGTTCTTACAGCTCACAGCTTTACTGATTCCATCATCCTGTTTCCACGAGGAAAGGTTTGCCTCAGGAGTCTGAATTGTCACATGTCAGCTGTCCTGTGCTGCTGGAGACAGCTCTCTGCAGGCTGGGAGGAAACCTACAGGGAGGCAGAATCCCCCCTTCACCTTAGATACAAACTGCCACCTACGTATTGGGAGCGGATAATGAAACTTCCCAGCAAAGGGTATGCCCCAGCAAAGCAAAGCTCTTCCACACTCATGTGTGTCACAAACAACACAAGGCTGTAATTTACGGTCTGTATTTTCCATGAGTCTCTTGGTTGCAGAGCTTTGCCAGCTCCAGCATCAGAGCCCAGCCGGGCTCAGTTGTTTGTGAGCGTCCGCCCCACCCCACGCTCCCATTCCATGATCTGCTCCTCCCTCCCCCCCCCCTCCAACCCCCTCAGCCCCAGCAGCCGGAGTCTGACTGTCTTTCCAGGAAGCCCAAATGGAAGCAGCAGACTCACCACAGACTCCCTGCTGGCCACACCGAAGGTGGCTTTCTGACGCCTGCTGGCGATGTAGGCAGAATTTTCCTGCAGTTTCTCCAGCAGCTGCCGGATGGGCTTGCAGTAGTTGGCAATCTTGCATTCCTTCAGGAAAGATTTGAGCTGGGAGGAGGGAAAGGAGAGGAAGAATGAAAGCAATATAATCGTTTCCAGAGCCCCTCTGCAAGAAAACATCTCCCATCTCAGTGGCAGCATGGGGTGCTGCTAGATGCTGTCGTAGTGCAAGTATCAATGTCTCGTGCTTAGGCAGACAGTAAGGAGACCGTGGACCAAATGCACAGAGAGAAGAACTAACAGTGGGTGCAAGGTGGCCCAAAGCACAGAGAAGTTAGAGCTAGGATGGGAAAAGGTGTCTGTGGGGAAGGGAATACCAAGGGCTGTCGCTTGAGACTGCAGGCTGGGATTGAAGGCAGAGATTGATACTGCATGTGGGGGAAATTTCTGCAGACTGGGTCTTCAGCACAGCTCAGTGGGGAGTGTGGGGCTGCTAGAGCTGCAGGCCATCTGCAGGGTCATACAGGGCGAAGTTGGCTTGAACTACTGACCCAGCTCTGCCTGGCACCTCCTATTTTTCAAGGGCACACAACCCACACAGCCACCACACAAAACTTAACACAATGACTCTGTGTGGACAACCCACATCGCTGTGCCTAGATACTCCTTTCTTTTCAGACCCAAGGGCTTAGGTGGGATGGCTGGGACGAGAGCCAGTCTGCCAGGAAACCACAAACCCTACTGCTGCCAGCCAGACCATCCCACTTGCAGAAAGTCAGCTCCTGCCCTCTCCCTGTGCAGGAAACACACTGCTGCTCTCACACAGTGAGACTATTTCACTGCAAACTGAGCCAGTTTTTGTGTTATGGTCTATCTCAGCAGCCATGTCCCCAAGCAAACCCCTCTTCTCCCCACCAGTACAAACCACCATGCACAGCCCTGACACCTCCAAGCTGAATGGAGAGGCTGCAGAGGATGCTCTTGCTGGCAGGAGGAGAGATGTGGGTCTCCAGACTGACCCATAGCTTGAATTCCAGCTCAGCATGCTGTCTGCTAGAAGTTTTTACCAGCCCCAAGACAGCTCCGTGGAGGGCAGGAGCAAGCTCCTTGCTAGGGCCACACGTACACCAGGCACTTGACATAGAGAAGGAGACCCAACAGGACCTTCATCTCACTACGACCTGCAGATGCTATCAGGATTGAGATAAAGGGTTTCTAAGTCAGCAAACACAGTGCTGCCTGCTCTACTTACGGCTTCAAAAGCTCTGCCTCAAAAGAGAGGGATGGGCAAAGGAGGGGTATGTATCCCTCCTGCCAAGCCTACACGCCAGGTGGGTGGGCATGAAACGTGCCCCTCTGTCAGGGCACCGTGCTCTGCAGGATGCTCACCATCACCGAGCAGCAGGGCTCCTCTTGTCCCTTTATCCCCAGCATACCTCCACCTGTCAGTGCTCATCCAGCTCAGACAAACCCGAGTTAATACCAACACCTTTCTCCCTTTCCACAGAGCAAACAGCCCATCAAGCAAAGAAACCAGCAGCAAAACGCTTCTGCTGCTGCTGGTCAAGCCTGTCCTCACCCTCCCTGCCTAAAATATTTATTTTTTAGAGGCACTGCATATTTATCTCCACCAAGAGATGCATTTGTCATTCCATTTATCTCACTTGATCCCCACAGCTGCAGCCCCAGATCCGTTTCATCCGCTGCCACATACATTATCATTTTTCTTTCGCTGCAGAAGTGTCACCTGAAATCCTGCAAAATCTCAGCCTCTGTCTGGGCAGGTTGGTGCTGTGTGTGCTCACTCTCACAGCTCTATGCTTCATTTCTCCTCTCCCTGACCCCGGCAATCCCTCACAGCCCCGCTGCTATCTGCCACGGATATTAACGGGAGGTAATGAGATCTCAGCCCCGTGTGAAGAGGCAGGGAGCAACCAAGAGGGCGAAAGAAGATAGGAAAAAAAGGGACTCTCTGAATGCCTTTTCTTCCCCTCTGCCAAACGCAGCGACTGCTGCTTTCCAGAATAAAAGCAATTAGGACAGATGTGTGTATGTACGTGTCTACGCCGTTAACATCTCGCGCCGGTTCCTTGCTGTGATCAATGGGATTGATCCTGTTCAACTGCCAGCCTTAAACACAGATCTTTCGACCGGCAGAGACCACAGCAAAACCCCAGCTCCCCTTACAGCAAACAACACGGGGAGCTATAAGTGATCTGAAGCAGCTGGGCCTGTGTGTGCCAGGGAACTCAAAACCACCCCGACCCCCCACCCAGAGCAGAGGGAGCGTTCACTGGGGAGCAGAGGGTGAGCATGAGGCTGGCAGGGTCACCAGGACCTCCTGCCCTTCTGCAACTCCTGCCCAGCCCACGTAGGACCCTACGGAAGGGAGCCAGCCTATGGAAGCAATGACTGCCCAGGGTTTGACCCAGCTGGCTGGATAGAAAACAGCAGCCTTTGAGCTGCCTCCCTCCCCGCTGCCTCTGCTCCCCTTTGATCTGCCCGCTGCTTCCTGCCTTGCAGGCTTCCCAAGTTCAGGCTGAAGGCAGCTCAGCCCCGCTTCTCCCAGAGCTGCTTGCAGCCGTGGCCAGCTGGAAGGCAGCCCCTGCAGCACGGCGCTGAGCAGCGTGAGCTCACTGCAAGGGGAAGGACTGGGACAGATGGGATTTTACAGTTAACTGGAACCCTTCCAGGGGAAAAGCCTTCCCCCCACACATCTTCCCGAAGGCTCTCTGAGATTTTGGGAAGCTAACCTCAGCACCCTGGCCCAGCAGACGCCACGAGGCTGTGGTTAGCGGCAGCCAAAAAGGAATCCAATAGCATTAATTCCCTGCAGAAACACAGCCCGGGCTCAGGGCACGTTTGGAAGCCACGGGGCTCTCGGTGCCAGAGGGCTGTCAGCCGCTCCTCATTCCGGCTCCGACAGCCCTGCTGCCCCCAACAGCTGCCGGCTGCGAGGAGAGGGCTTTGTTCACTGCTGATAAGCAAGCGCAGGAGCTGCTCCTTCAGCCCGGAGAGCGCCTGTCAGCTCCCATTAACCGCAGCAGCAGGCTGCCAGCCAGGCAGTGCCCGTGCCAGGCGGCGGGGCCCAGCCAAAGGCATGTGCCTGGCAGCTGCCAGCCTGCTGCACAGAGCAGAGACAAGGGGATCTGCAGCACGGGGACCCAGCTGAGACGCTGCTCCCACGTCAGCCGGAGGCACGGCAGTGACAACGTGTGCAGACACAGTGGCTCGTGGCATCGAGCAGAGGTGTGTGTCCCCACAGAGCCCTCTGCCAAGCCTGCCCGACACCTGCCACTCAGGAGTTAAAAATAGAGAGGAATGAGAGGAAGGGAGGGAGCAAGTTTCAAGTTCCAACACGTTTGCATCTTGCTGCTCAAAGCAGCTCATTCTAAACCAAAGCCACCCAGCTAGCAAGGTGTTAGGGGAGGATTATGCACAATACACCCAGACGCACAACCCTATGAGGCACTTTTATTGCAGACAATGAATTATGTACACGTGAAGGGGTGAGGAAGAGCAGCCGTGGCAGAGGGAAAGGAGAGCACTCTGCAGCAGTGCTGTTACGTGCAGCGAGGAAGAGGGACAGAAATAGGAGCTGTGGCGTTTTGCAAGGAAGAGTTTGGGATCTGGGGATTGCTGTCTTGTGGAGAGCACGTGATGGAGGTCATAAGGCAAGCAGTAGGAGCTCTGAGAGCACAGGTATTACAGTGAGGTAACACAGCAACACGGGCAGTTCTACACCAATTAAGAGCTGCGTTCACTACTCAGAAATGTATCACCACAGGGATCACGTAGCACCTCATCCCTCTTTGTATTCCGGAAGAGTGGCTCATTACAAAGCCCTTTTCACCCACCTTCAGCCTTGTTATAGATGGGATGTCTCTGTTCCCCCCCAGAATTCCCCAAAAACTATGATTAGGAAGAGGTGAGCAGCTCTCCCCTCACACTGACGGAGTTTGTAGTTAGGTTAAAAGACCTTATCCCACTCTGTTCACATTCATGGTGTGACCAAGAGATGCCTTACACCTTACCTGAATGACAGTGGGGAGAACCAGCTCTGGGAATCCAATGCTGTGGGCTTGGGAATGAAGATACTCAAGAATCAGGTCATAGAGCTGGTCGATGAGTCCATCCTGGGTAGGGAATGCAGAAATAGACATCAGATAGGAGCCAGCCTGGGAAATGAGTCTCTAACCCACGGGATGTGATCACAAAACACACTGCCAGGGCAACTTTTGATCATGTTTCTGAGGGTGGGCACTGGGCAGCTGGGGTTCCACTTACTCGGAAGGCTTTCTCCTGCAGGTTGGCATTGGAAAGCTTCAAGATCACTGAAAAGTTTATAGGCTTGGCACTCATGCGCCCCGGCCTCTTGTTGAAATCCACTTGTTGGAAAATCTACAACAGAAGAAAGGGAGTCTAAAGATGATGATGTCTCAAAACATCCACCTGATCCTGCTGAGATCATGCAGTCGACAGCAGAGCTGAGAAGACAAACAGAAATCCTGATCCCTGATTGCCTCTTCTGAGTACTGTCCTTCTTTATGCACCCTAGAAGGGGCAGTTTGGGAGCCTGTGTGCTGTGCTGCTTGAAACCTGAGACAGAGAAAGGAGCAGAAGGTTTCTGCAGTGAGCAGCAGTTCAAATGTGCCCTTCCCCAGCCTGGCAGGGCAGACATCAGGAGAAAGATGATAAGAACTACAAAAGCCACTTGGATTAGGGCATGTTCTCAAAGACCCCCATGAGAGGACTAGAAGGGGCAGTCGAGGGAGGTTCATTAGTAATGGATTCTCATTTCAAAAAGCCAGCCAATAACTGGCAATCATTTGCACAGCAGATGGCAGCCTATGAGGGAAGCTGACACGGTACATGTCCTGCCCACCCGTGCTTTTGAGCACCTATAGGCAACCTCACATCCCTCCCTCCAAGGCACTCAGACTCTCGAATCCTCAACAATCTTAAATCTCACTCTGTGGCAGGAAATAATTTCTGTTCTCTCTATGCAGCAGCAAGGCATCCATCATCAGACCCCAACCAGCCAGGAACGTGGCAATGCAGCACACTGCCTGCTGGAGGGCAAGGTGGAGGGGAAAGGGAGGGTGGTCAGGTCACACGGATGCCCCCAGGCCAGAAAAGCATGGAGGCAACTATTGATTTTTTTACATTTTATTTGTCAATCCAGGTTATTTGGAAGGGAGGGACAAGCTTGGTGGCTTGTGAAAACAAAGAGCCCTAGCCTGGAGAATCGATGCTATAAACCTCGTTATGCACGGTTATTTCTTTGGCCAAAACAATAGTATTGAACCCTGAGGTCAGATGCATTAAAGCAAAAGGCACCAAGCCTGTGAGCTGCCTACATGCCACAAGGCAAGCAGGGATAAGCAACCAGAGGTACAAGGGAGCCTCTCAGAACATGTGGGAAGGGGGAAAACATGGTTTCCAGCTCAGCTAGGGGCCAGACTGGAAGGATAAATGATGTCTAGGGATACTGTGGCATGGTTAGAAAAGGAATAATGATGGATGAGAGGGCCAGAAAGTGGCAGAAGCCAATAATCTGACCCATGTGATGAGCATCAGCAGACAGAGGAAAGGACCAGGCAACACAGGTAGGAAGGAGATGGATTTAGAGCTATCTCAAGATCAGTTTCTAAAGGGGTAGTGTGTGCAGTGCGCTCAAAAATACAGCCTGCACTGACAGAAAACCAGAGAACCAATGCTGCACCCACAGCACATCCACTTTATTACCCCATCCCCTTTTTGTTCTCTGAGGCTGTAGCAGGAGCCCCCTGGCAGTGCTTTGATCAGCCCCAGGCAGGCTGCCCAAGGCCAGCACACAGCAGGGATGCTGAGCACTGCAGCACCTGCCTGCAGCTCCCCTCCAGCTGCTCCACCACCCACCTCCCACCATACCCAAGGCACCCAGCTAAGCTGCTGCAGTTCAAACTAGCTGCCTTCTTTTTTTGGATGCACATATTAATTCCCTGTTTTCCATTCCGCACCTCGTCCTGTCATTAGGTACCACTGAGGAAAGTCTTCACTTCTTCAGTCACACAAAGGCTGAGATGAGAAGGGGCTCCTGCTGGTCATCTGCTCCAAATCCCCACTCAAGTAGGGCCTCCAAGAACCAGCTCCAGGCAGCCTCTGAGCATCCCCAAATACAGAGACTGCTTTCAATACCCCTCACTCACTTACCTGGTCCACAATTCATCAGCTTGTCTGGGAGGAAGTTATGAGAGATGGTATCCAACACCTTGATTTGATAAAGTGAAGATAAACCACCCTTGCTCTCCCCACATCCACCAAGCCAACTGTCTCACTATTTGAGTCCATCAGATTGGGCACATACCATTTCACTTGAACAGCTTCTGACACATGAGGAGTTGTGATCCACAACTGCAGTGTAGTGGTGGAGGGAGGAGAACGATGCAAACGAGGAATGAGAATGCATATCATATTCAGTGGGTGCAGCAGTTCAGCCTGGTGAGTCTAAAGATCTCATATCTCCTCTGTGTAAAGGATGCAAAGAGCCCAGACTGCGTACAGAACCAGTGCTTAAGTGTTTAACATTGTCCAGCACTAAGCTACAAACACACTCTTTGCATCCTCTATCCACCACCCACACGTTGGACTTAGAGCCCCTTGGGACCTTCTCCAAAGCGAGCTGCACATCCAAAACAGAACTCAAGCCATTTAAGTGTCAGAGTAAAAACCTCTCGCCTTCCTAAGCTTCTCAGGGTTAACCTCTTTCCCAATCCCTCCACAGGGAAGCTGATTTTAAATTGGCATGCCAAGCCTGCCTCGTGGGGAGATTTCCACCTTGTTGATCCACACCTGCCTTCCAGCAGATGAGCCACCAGTTCTCCTGCAGCAGAAAGCAGCGCCTGCCACAAAATAATTGAGGTGCTGAAAAAAATATTAAAAGCCTGGGATCTCACAGGCCCTTCGAGGGGAGGAACAGCACAGAAAGAAAAGCCTGCCTGCTTTACGCTCTCTCGAGCCATCTCCTCTTGCCTAAGAGGCAATTTCAGCAATTTCTTTCACTCCATCCTGAAAAGTAGAGCCAAAGAGGACACAGCGCTGGATGTCCGTGCTGGGGAGCATCAGCCCTTGTCACGATGCATCAAGCAGACAGCTCTTATTTCTATTGGCAGGGGCTTGGGGAATTCCTGTGCCTATGGGAACTGCACAAACATTCCATCTGCTGTCTCCTGAAAGCACAGCAGCGACAGGGCTGAGACAAGAGGCAGCAAGGGCTGCTTTTCCTTGATGGTGAGGGGGAAGGGAAACTGTTACACGGTCCCTCCTTACAGAGAGCTTTTCAGAATCTACTTTGAGGCTATACAAAGCCTTCTCAAAATAACAAGTGGCTCCAGGTGCAGACAAAACAGGGCCACAAACTCCAGAGCCATTCCTTGACCACATTTGGATTCAGCTGCAGCAACAGACCAGGCAGTATGCTGTCTTACACATCAAATGGAGCATGGGAAGGCTTCGATCTGCTCCCTGACCCCAGCCATGCCCCTCAAGACTGTTCCTGCTTAAAATACCAACACTGATTAGATTCCTGTGTCTCATGATGAGATCATGATGTCTCCACGATTCCGTGTCTCAAACTGGAGAGCAACAAGAAAATGCACAGGCACTGGAAGCAGGGCCAGGTACCCTGGGAGGAGTATGGGAATGCTGCTGGGTTGTATAGAGATAGGGTCAGGAAGACCAAGGCTCAACTGAAATTAAACTTGGCAAGGGGTGCAAAGAAGAGCAAGAAAGGCTTCTACTGGCACATCAACTGGAAAAGGAAAGCCTGGGAGGGCATACTGCCCCTTAGTGAGCAATACAGGCAGCTGGGAACAACAGACAAGAAGGCTGAAGTATTCAATAACTTCCCCATCCCCCCCAGTCTTCACTAGTGACTGCTTTACACGCAGCCCTGGAGCAGATAGGGAACCGAGGGGAGCTGTGCCCCTCCCACTGTAAGCAAAGATCAGCTTCAACAAATCCAAGTGCAAGGTCTGCACCTGGGCCACAGCAATCCCTGCTATCAGTACCAGCTGGGGGGACAAATGATAGAGCACAGCCCTGCTGGAAATGACCTGGGGGTACTGGCAGCTTGACATGAGCCAGCACTGTGCCCTCACAGCCCAGAATGCCAACCACTTTCTGGGCTGCATCAAAAACAGTACGGCCAGCAGGGCGAGGCAGGTGATCCTGCACCTCTGCTCTGCACTGGTGAGACATCACCTGGAGTCCTCAGTACAGCAGACGTGGACCTGCAGGAGTGCATCCAGAGGAGGGCCACAAAAACGATCCCAGGGATGGAACACCTCCCTGTGAGGGCAGGCTGAGAGCTGAGGCTCTGCAACTGGAGAAGGGAAGGCTCTGGGGAGACCCGAAAGAGGCCTCTCCGTGGCTAAAAGGAGGCCAGAAGAAAGAAGGGACAGACCCTTTAGCAGGGTCTGCTGAGACAGGACAAGGGGAAACTGCTTCAAACTGTAAGAGGATGGGTTTAAATTGGACATAAGGAAGAAGTTTCTTCTACAAAGAGGGTAAATTTGTGAGCTAGTATGAAAAGGCTCATTGTAAAGCACGAAGTTGGGCATCAGAACATGGTTTCTCCTGTCAGCAGTGCCAGACACCTTGGACTTCAGGCACTTCAATTCTCCTCTGTGTGCTGGTGCTGCTGCCATCTCACCTGCACAGCTGCAGTACACCTCCTAGAGTAGGATTCAGAGACCTCTGTGAGAGGAGATGGGAAGAAACAGAAGGGCAAAGGGAACAGCTCCTGGGAATTCCTCAGGGTGTTTGAGGGATCCCTTGCAGGAGATAGGCAAGAAGAAGGGAAAGGCTGGCAGCTGCTGGGAGGTTTGAGGTTAACACTCCAAGTTGGAAGTTAAAGGAATGTGAAAGTATGTGAGCAACACACCCAACGCGCATGCAGACATTTCCCCTGCTCCTGTGTCACCAAGGCCTGGACAAGCTGGGCCAAGCAATGCCTCACACAGCAGGGTAGGATGTGGTCAGGGGCTCGTGGAAGCAGGGAGGAAGCTCAGCACTCAGTGTGGTAACATCTGGATGGAGCCTGACACAGATTACAGCCGAGGTGTTGGGGCCAGAACGCAACGAGGGGGAGGCAACCTCAAGGGGAAAATGGCATCTCTCAGAGCTTTAGAAATAATAAGCAGCAGAGGAATCATCCTCCCCCCAGGCTCCACCACCACAGAGATGCTTCTATCACTAAATCTGGCTGGCAGAATTTCAAATGTGTGTGAACAAGAGGAAGGAAGAAGGGGAATGGCAAAGCCACACAAGGCCAGGGCCAGGGCAGAGTGGAGGGGGGATAGGAGGAGATTTATAAACACCACTGGCTCCCACAGGCTCAGAGGATGTGGTTTGTGAAGGACGTTTACAACAACACAAAACCACAAGAGCCTTTGCTTCAACAGAACTTGATTAGGAATGAGCCTGGCTGACTCAGGTCATTTATTATAGAAGCCTCCCTCACTCCTGAGGAACGCCCTGCCTTATGCTGACCTGCTGGTGCTTTGTGTTCCTCACCTTCCCCTGTTCCCTCAAACAAAGGCCCTTCTTCAAAGCAACAGGGCTGCACTACTTCTGTGCCCTCACAGCAAGACCTACATAGAGAGATGTCAGCAGTCTGATATGTGGGGAAGCTGGACAGTCTCAGCATTATCCTAAAAGAAACAGAGCCCCAAGAACTCAACTGAACATACTGTGTTATGCCAGGCTGCCTTTCTGGGATACTTTTCCTAAATAAATTCTTCATTCTTAGGAGTTTTTCCTTTCTTTTCCCTTTGTCAATGGTTATGAGAGACTCTTCCTAACATACATATCAACAGGATCAAGTAACAACACAGCTCAGGGTGTTACTGCAGCCAGATGAGCTTCTGAATCTCTTCTTTGGCACACCCTTTTGCCTGTCCCAACTGCATGAGCTTAACACCACCTAGGAATGTGTTTTGCACCCAGCTGATCTCAGATAGTCTCCCCTCACAGGAGAATATAAGTTTAATCCTATTTGCTAACCATACAATACATTCTGCCTGACAGTGTTTGCCAGGGAATTTAGGATGTAAGCAGATCAGGCAACTGTAGGAGCTGCTGGTGGGTATGGTGAATGAATGCTCATTAGGCAACAGGCATCAGCCTCTGCTGGATCAGCAGGAGCCAACTCACCTCCAGGATGAAGGGTAGCACTGGGATGAAGGTCCTGGTGTTCTCTGACAGCAGGGTGAGGGCACGGATGCAGTGCATGCGAAGGGGGTAGAAACGAGCAGTGGGCACCAGCCTAGAGAGAAGAAAGGTCATGTTAATACAGGAGCTGCACCTGCAGCCTTCAGCAACATCCTGGAGCATTTTCTAGGCTGGAAAAAGAAGACAGCTTTAGGATCACGCAGCAAACCAAGCTGTGGAAGCTATCCCACAATGGGAAATAGAAATACACACGTGCTGAAGCTGTAACACTAACAAGTTCCTGCAGCCCAAGCACCAGGCTGCCAGGTTCTGATGGGGAAGGAGCTGCCCCAGGTCACACGAACCAGCAGAGGACAAGGCAGTGCCCATCAGTCACAAACCTGCCACTCCAGCAACCCCTCACTATGCATCACCTCAGCTTGGAAGGCACGGATAGCCTAACATTAACAAGTTTGTTTTCTTTAATGTAATTCCCAGACAACAGCCTTACATCTGATAGATGAGTACATCACCCCCCACCCAAAGAGAGCTTGCTGAGCAACCCAGGAGGAGGAAAAAAACCCCACCATTGGACCAGGAACCATAAATCACCTCCATCCTCCCCCCCAAACCCACAGAATAGTGAAATAATTATCATTGGATCCATTATAGAAATAAATCTCCTTTGCACCCCTGATCTGGCACCAGTGGAGATGACGAAAGCCATTCTCAGGAATTAATTGATCGAGGGATAAACCTGTTAAAATGTATAGATTTACTGTAAACCAAGACCATTAATTTTAGAGTGCTCTGCCGTGCACCAATCTGCTTAACTTCCTGCTGGCTGGATGCACAGGGAATACAAAGCACAGCTGGGCCTTGGCTCTGCAAAGAAGAGCTAACCAAGGGTCACCCCAGGGGTTCCTGCCTTCTCCTCTGAACACACCAGGAGGATGGAGACCAAAACCTCAGTGCACCACAGATACTCATTTAGCTGTAAGGCAGGGAGGGGCACCACATTTATAGCTTGGCTTTCTACTCTGTCTGCCAGGGGTTGGAACAAGGAAGGAAAAACCCTTCCCAGGATAAGGGGGAAAAGGAAAAACAGGAGCTTCTGCAGCAAAGCAGCATCATTCAGCATCACTAAGGAAAAAGCCATCAGCTCCAGCATTTCCCCCATTCAGCACTCCACCTTCCTAGGTCAGCATCTTGATCACGTGCCTCTTCAACACACATTATTGTTAAAAAGAGTTAGAAAGCATTTTATATGCAAGAAAACGAAGGAGCTCGTTTTCATTTTAGCAGCAACTCCCTGCTCCTAATTATCTTCTTTCCATCAGGTTTCTAATTCTGCCTTGGTCCCTGCCTAGAGCAGAAAGCCTGTGGAGTGCTGCTTTCCCCACATGAGCCCCTGGGGCAGCACGAGGAGCCAATGCAGCCCTGCAGACAGACAGACAGACATCCCCACTTGCTGCTGCTTTGCAGTGGAGCCCAGCGCCACCTCCCGGCCTAAAGGCACTTGGGGAAGGAGCATCTTCAACTCCAAGGGCTGCCCATCGCCCTCCTGCCGCTCCCAAGAGGGCTACAACACCAGCAGTGCAACTGAAAGGTTGTGCAGGAGAGGCTGCATGCCCAGCTTCCCTCCCTCCCACCCCATGGCACAGCTGAGCAGAGGGGCAGCCCAAGCTGTCTCTGCAAAGCAGCCTGCTCACCGTGATAGCATGCAGCCCCATGCCCCTGTCTGAGCCTTCCAGAAGAGGCAGTCTGCACCTAAGAAGTCCTGGGCATAGACTCAGGCAGCAGGAGCCCACACTGCCATACCATTCAGGCACTGCAATGGGCTGCTCAGGGGGGTGGTGGAGTCACCGACCCTGGAGGTGTTTAAGGAACGTTTGGACACTGTGTTGAGGGACATGGTTTAGTGAGGACTATTGGTGACAGGCNGAAGAATTAAAACATGTTTACTCATTGCTCAAACTTCTGCTGGTGCTCTATGAAAAGCAAGCAACCACTAGGCACTAAGCACAGCTGCAGCTAATTTGGGTGGTGATTGGATAATCAGGGCTGTGGCTTCAACACCTGCTCTGGAAGGCCTCATCAAAGATTCTTTTAACTCAGGATTAAGAAAAGATAGAATCATAGGATGGCTTCAGTTGGAAAAGACCTTAAAGCCCACACAATCCCAACCCCTGTTGTGGGCTGGGTGCCCCCCACCACATCAAGCTGCCCAGGGCCCCATCAGCCTGGGCTTGGGCACCTCCAGGGATAGGACACCCACATTACTCTGGGCAGCAGTATCAGGGCCTCACTGACCTACGAGTAAAATAAGCTCTCCTCGAGTACTGGAAGGCCGCAGTGCGGTCTCCCCAGAGCCTACTCTTCCCCAGGAGAAACAAAGGCAGCTCACACAGCCTCTCCCAAGAGCCCGGCCTGCTCCAACTCCTTGCAGAGTTGAGGGAAGCCCAGCCCCGAGCCCAGACCGACCCCCAGGCCTCTCACCCCGCTCAGCCCAGGCCCTCACCGGACGGCCGCCTGGGGCCGGGGCTTTCTCCCCCCCGCCGCCAGCCGGGCCTCCTCCTCCTCCGAACCGCTGTCGGGCTCCGACTCGAAGCCATCAGCGAGGAACTCGTCGACGCTCAGCTCCTCCAGCTTCCTGCGGGGCCAAAGCAGAGAAGTGAACAACGAGAGGTGAGCGGAACGCACCCCACGCCCAGCCGGGCCTTCCTCCCCCCCACAGCCCTCACCTCCTCCCGGCAGCCGCCATGCCGCCCGCGCGCTCCTCACGGCAGCCGCACTTCCGCTCCCAGCATGCCGCGCGGCGCAGCCACAGCGTAGGGGGCGTGGCCAAACATATACGGGCNGAAAGCATTTTATATGCAAGAAAACGAAGGAGCTCGTTTTCATTTTAGCAGCAACTCCCTGCTCCTAATTATCTTCTTTCCATCAGGTTTCTAATTCTGCCTTGGTCCCTGCCTAGAGCAGAAAGCCTGTGGAGTGCTGCTTTCCCCACATGAGCCCCTGGGGCAGCACGAGGAGCCAATGCAGCCCTGCAGACAGACAGACAGACATCCCCACTTGCTGCTGCTTTGCAGTGGAGCCCAGCGCCACCTCCCGGCCTAAAGGCACTTGGGGAAGGAGCATCTTCAACTCCAAGGGCTGCCCATCGCCCTCCTGCCGCTCCCAAGAGGGCTACAACACCAGCAGTGCAACTGAAAGGTTGTGCAGGAGAGGCTGCATGCCCAGCTTCCCTCCCTCCCACCCCATGGCACAGCTGAGCAGAGGGGCAGCCCAAGCTGTCTCTGCAAAGCAGCCTGCTCACCGTGATAGCATGCAGCCCCATGCCCCTGTCTGAGCCTTCCAGAAGAGGCAGTCTGCACCTAAGAAGTCCTGGGCATAGACTCAGGCAGCAGGAGCCCACACTGCCATACCATTCAGGCACTGCAATGGGCTGCTCAGGGGGGTGGTGGAGTCACCGACCCTGGAGGTGTTTAAGGAACGTTTGGACACTGTGTTGAGGGACATGGTTTAGTGAGGACTATTGGTGACAAGTGGATGGTTGGACTGGATGATCTTGGAGGTCTTTTCCAACCTTGGTGATTCTGTGATTCCCATCCATATCTGTGCATCCCACACGTGCTAACGTATCTACTCTGTACCACCCAGACACTGGCTCTGTTAACCTGGGATCCATTTCTATTTCCCCCACCCCAAAATTCATCCAAACCTTTGAAGCCTCATCAGATGGTAACTGCACTCCACGCCAACCAGCCCCGTACATCAGCCAGGAGCATTATTTATTATTTGCTGCTCTTGCTGAGACTCACCCGATTCACCTTTCCTTGGCCCCAGCTAGCTGATTTATCCACCCAGACAGGCAAAAAAACTGCCTTGAATTGTCTGCAGGACAGCTAAAGCTCTGCAACAGCAGTGAGAAGCAGCCTGTGCATATGGGGGACAGGGGAAGGATGGATGCATGCATGCTCTGATGATCGTTTAAATCTGCTTATCTTCATCACCACTTGGGAGTTTTTCAAGAGCAGGCGGGTGGTGCTTTAAAGCTGAGAATCTGGTTACAGAGCTAACAGGATTTCAGAGATCACCAGAGATTCAGAAGTTCCCTCAATGCCCATTAGCAGCATATATAAGCACACGGACCACTAGGAAAAAAAAACCCTCTCAGCAGAGCCGTACTAAAAACAGTAAGCGTGCCCCTAGAACTTCAGATAGCAACAAATTGCACACAACAAGCCAATTCTTCACAGAGCTGGAGATGAAGGCTTGATTCTGTGTTTAGCACTCTCTGCTGTTAGGTTCTGCTGCAAGACAGTTAGGTACATTTGCTCCCTGTACAGCTGGGAGCTGTGCCCAATCCTTTGAGCACAGTATCTGGTTTTACATACGCTTGAGCCCACGATCTCAGCCAGGGAAAACAGAGGTGCTGAATTCCTCTTCAGCAGTCTTTTAATTCCTCTGTGCTCACTACGTGCTCACAATGCTTCCATCAAAAGCAGCTCACAGTTCCTTACAATGCAATGTTAAATCCAAGTCACACAGCAGTAACACCTCTTACTGCTCTGCTGTATCAGATGAGAGCAGCACTGCCAGGAGAGAGAAAACACGACTTACTTGATACAGCCTATGATGACTTGTGTCAGAGGATAGATCAGCGGCTCCATGACCTCGCTGGGGTGGATCGTGCTGAGAACTCGACACCAGAAATACAGGCAGTGCACGTACTGCCAGTTATAGACAGACTGGAAGTTCTCCTGCAGAAAAGGGATCGACACCAAGACTTGAGAATGGGGCACCTGAGGGATCGCTCTGGTTTCTCTGCAAGGCTCTTTGCTCAGCACTCTCCAAGAGGACAGAGGATCTGCCCAAGGAGAAATAACACTCCAGCTGTGGCTCATGCATCACCCAGCAAATTCAGTGCTGTGTCTGACACACAACCAGCAGCTCCAGGCTGGCTCAGCAGCACAAATCCAAGAGTTTTCAAAGAACATTTGGGCAAGTCCCTATCCACACCTGCCATGTGCTTAAGCAACTTGCTAGTGTCAGACTAAACAAGTCCCTTAAGGACACTCCTTCCAAGGAGTTATGCATGCCCATATACTCTCCACAACCCAAAGCATTACATCAAAGTTTAAGAGATTACACTTCTGAAGGAGCCTCAGCTCCAGCCTATCTTTCACACAGACTTCCAAAGCCCTGCTCACTCTTCCACGTGATGGAAACAAAGGTGTGCAAGAACTGGATAAAGAGCAGAAGTTCTTCATGGCAACTACTGGCCCAAAACTTGTGGCAGGGACTTGGGCTGCAGCTGAAGATAACAGAGCTCTCCCAGCTTACTATGATGTACCAAGGTCTGCTCTCAGCTTCTCTTGTACTGCACAACCTGCTCTTGTAATCACCTTCCATAACCACCCACTACTCAATTTAAAGTAATTGGCTTACTGCTGAGATTTGTACACTTTGGTTGTGCTGATGTCACATAAAGTTCCCACAACCCACCCCAGCTGTGAAAACAAGTGGATTTAAGTCCTGTCTGGGCCAAGACTGAGTGTGTAAGAAGCCAACACAATCCAATTAGGGAATATATATCCCAGACTTCATTTATCCCCATGTCTGAACAGCCAGGAGATTTAACTGGTTACCAGTCCTGCAACGTTTGGGAGCAGCTCAGCCATTAATCTATAGGGATCTGTTTTGCTAAACAAGAATAAAGCCAGGATTAGCAATCTGACTCAGATTTGCTAGGTCAGACTGGAGGTGGCCCAAATCAGGGCTGTTCCCAAGAGGTCTGAGCTGCTTTGTTCAGTGATGCCTTATAAATAGTACAGATTGGCAATACCAGCTGCTGATAAGGGGGGCAGATGCACTCGTGGGCACTGCAGTGGAAAGATGGACACATCAGGGTCATTCCTGGTCCCCTCTACTCTGGGCAGAAAAACTATAGCAGAACTGTAGTTTCACAAAGGGAAACAGCACATCCAACACAGGAAAGGGAAAGCATGTCAGTTCTCTCCTTCATTACTGAAGCTCTAAACTAACACAGAACTCACAGAGAGCTGTGAAGCACCCAGCCTCTGGCAAACCTATTTCTTGGCACGTTATGAAATGGATCAGATAAGTACTGAGAATTAGGAGACACCAAAAGCTTCAAGTGGCCACAGTAATTTCCCTCTCTCCACACATTCCCCACAGGGGGGGGTTCTCCTTCCACACTGCAGGCACCCACCTTCTTCTTTATGGTCATTGCACTGCGCAGGTGAATGGCAAGCTGGCGGATATAGATGAAGGCGTGCTGGTAGGAGGTGTGTGTGTCCAGGGCATACATCTCTGTCAGTGTTCGCTGCATGAAGTTGATCATGGGCAGCACATTGGGGGAGGTAAACCTTGAATTCTTCACAAATGCAATGTACATTTGCTGGTGGGGAAAAGAGAATGAGATACGACCATATTGAAGGCAGAGCAAGACCTTCCCCACAGCCTGGTGTTTGCTAACACCAGTGAGGCATTCCTTCTGAAAGAATAAGCCAGGAAAGAGCATCATTTCACCTCTACAATGTTTAGCATAGAGCTTGAAAATTGCCATTGCTCCTCCAAACAAAGAGAGGAAAGAACTGTTAGGATGGCTTTGAGCCATACATGCCTACAGCTGCTCACAGTGTAGCTCTCCTTGCAACAACAGCAATGAAGCAAACTACACTTGGGAACCTCAGCTATTAGCTGAAAGATGAGAGCAGCTCAGCAGCACCAAACAGCATCAGCACTTGAAGAAAGCCCTCAAGATTGTGGAGCATTTATCCTATAGACAGACAATTACCAGAGGCACTGAATGGCAGTAGTAACACACAGGAGACCACACTTCAACCTAACAGTTTCTCCCAGTTAATCTGGGGGTGCCAATACCTGCTGTACCTCACACAATGCAGCTTCTGCCTTAAGGTTTTTGCATATGACTTCAGGAAAGCTGCAGAGTAAAAGAAATGCCTGGCTTACCTTGAGCAAGGGGCTCAGGTACACCTCTTTCCTGTGGCGGCAGATCTTGTTCAGCACAAGGAAGGACAGCACTCTTACTGTTTCTTCACCCGTGCTCCACAAATGGATTGCTTGCTGGAATGGAAAAGATTCAGGTAAGTGAAGGGACAAAGAGCCCCTCCTGCTAACAGAAAGGCCTGAGCCCACCCCCTTCACATCAAACAAAGCAAGGGAAGAGAAGGATTACAAAGATGGCAGGCCATGTAGATACAGAATCTATCCCAACAGCTATTCTGTCCTCGTGCTCCAGCTACAACAGCATGCAAAAGGTTAGGTTGTACACCCATGATCCATACAACTTCAAAACCAGCAGCTCTGAAAAATGCACGTAGCTTTATCCACATACACTGGGGCACAAACATGACGAGCACCCAGTGCATCACAGTGCCAACGAGACCAGCTTCAGCAGGGAGGACAGCCTGTGCGGAGCTCTGGGCTAACAGACATCCCACCATTGACACATGGCCTCAAGCACTGCTCTGACTGATGTTTGGCTGCCTTATGCACGTGTCTCTCCTTAACATCTTGAAGAGGAAGTGAGCAGATTTAGGTTTTCCCAGACCTGCCTGCCCTCACCTGTTCAGACTGCAGGCTCACATGGACACGCATGGCTGTCAGAAAGCACCTGGTGCAGCAGCACCACAATCATGGTGCAAGCTTGCAACAACAGGTTACCTCTACTAATAAACTCTTCAGGAAATCAGAAGTGTTCCAGCTGCAGGGCTGAAAAGCCTTTCTACAAAATCCTCTCTGCAGCAGTGATCAAACAACACCAGATGTACCAGCCCCCCATCACTGTGTACCATACATCATCACCATTTAAATGAGGCTAGGAATGCTCTGATGTGTTGCAGCTTTTCACGTCAACACATCACCCTGTTGCCCTCTTTCTGCTCTTCCACACCTCCTCTGTTGCTCTTAAGCATTTAGCAGTTGTGACTAAGTTTCTGCAAAAATATTCCACCCCCAGCTCTTGAGAGTGTAATACCATCACAGACTAAACACAGCCTCAGCACCCAGGCAGCAAGCACTCCATCTGCAGCAAGGAAACAGACAGCTTCCCCAGAACACCCCCGCCACTCTGTGTGGGGACTAGCAGTAGTAACACAGCACTGTGCCCACTCATCTCACCACGAGAGGGTTTCACAGCACCCAAAAGAGAAGCACGAGTCCTTTCTGGGAATGGGAGGAAAGAGAGAATCCAGACTTGACCAGACTACCACGAAACTACAGCATGCCACCTTACCTTGAGAAGCATCCTACACTGCTTTGGGAAGGATAGATAATAAGGCACTATGGAACTGACATGCTGGAGGACTGCTGCTCCAACAGAGGCTTCTGTTAAACAAGACAGGAGCTACAGGGAAAAACAAAACAAGCTTAGTTTGCTTGCAGTCTTCCTTTAACTATTAAGCATCTCGGTTTGCTGTTCCCAAGTAACTGTGTTACCAAAGGACTGGAAGAAAAGCCTCCTCTAGGAGGAAGCCCAGAAAACCCAAGCTATATCAGGAATAGAACAAGTCCATGCCAGGTTAAATCACTGCCCTGAATGCACACCATCTTGGCAAACAGGAGCACAGGGCACTGGCATGTGAGATCATCACTTAAGAGCCTCACATGGACATAGTATAACAACTCAGGGCATGTATAGTTGAAGACACCTTATAGACAACATCAGTGTCATTGTCACCTCACTACAAATGGCCAAATCTTCCTCCTTGCACTGCAAGGACTCTGCACTGAATGAGTCTCTTGCAAGTTCTGCTGCTGGTAAGAAGCACCATCACTTGAGGAAAAGGCTCTGCTGACCAAAATGCTGATCCTGCTAGGTCAATCTGCCACCACTGCCTCCCAGCACACCTGCCTTGTTAATTATGCTTGGCTCTCCTTTTTAATGATGGTGAGCAAAAGCTCACCTGCCTCATTCCAAAACACCCAGATCAAAAGCCCAAGGATACACAGCCCAATGCTGGCAACACAGACATGAAGTTACTCACCTGGATGGTACAAGACAGGTACATTCTTACATCCAGTCGCAGTTTGCTCCAAAGTGGACTGCTGGAAGGGAGGGCCATTCTGGAAGTGAACAAGAGATGGGCTTAGGCTCAAAAAGCAGTAAAAAAAGCATGAAGAACAGTGGATTTGTTTCCTCAGTACTTCCAGTCAGTGAAAACATCTGCTTGAAGCACTTGGCCTCATTGTATGTAGAAAGGGCCCCCCTTTCTCTGAACTCTGACTCACAATGCCTTTACACTGCTCTTGAACACAAGCACACACAGTTCCAGATACCCTTCTGTTAAACCCACAGGCACTGTGCAAGCAGCTGGAGTGTAACATTAGAGAGGATGCACCTTCAGAGGGAAAACTTGGCTAGGCAGCTCTGAGACGACTTCATAATTGTTTGGGAAGAGCTGCCATCTTTTTCCAGCCTCACTGCCAGAATGCAGCTCTGAAATCACCCCAGCCAGCTCTCACCTGCAGTTCTCAAACCTCCCCAGACTTACTTTTGTTTGTTCTTAGGGGCTTTCACAAGCAGCAGCTTTTGCAGGCAGCTGAAGAGGTCCCGGACACAGAAGGACACAAGGGCATTGAACACTGGTTAGGAGAAGTTAAAGCATTTATAAATGATTGTTTTATATATATTTATATTCATAGTTTCTCAGCTAACCTGAGAAGAGCTCCTAGAAGAGCTGAAGCCAGTAATTCCTACAGTACTACAGAGTTTCCACAAGCTTCCAGCCTGACCCATGATTTCTGGTCAGAAATATACCACTCCCCCCCAAAACACAACCTGGAGCTCATGTAAAAGGCAGGCAAGTTCTACCTCATCTGTGCTACAGCATGATAATACTGCAGAGGAGATCCAGACCTGCACTATTGAGAGGTCCTGTCTAGGGATATATGAACTTGGCAGCAGAACTGAGATCCGAACTACATTAAGGTTATAGGATGTCACAGGGTGAGAAGACAAAACAACCTTGTAAGATCAGTCCTAGAGACAACAGCAAGGAGGAAAGGGTAAGTCTGCTCCATCAGTACTTATCCTCACTCTCTTCCAACTGAGAAGCCTTCCCTCCAAAATGAATCCCCTTTTCACACACAGTCTAGCAATCAACTCACCTGCAGCATCAAGGACTTGAAACTTGCTGGGATCAGCCCCACCATTATCTCCTTTGGTAGTTGCTACAGCTGCTTTGAATGCTTGAGTGATTTCATGGAAAAGCCTTGGTGTTAACCCCCTCTGAGGAAAGGATAAAAACCAAACAGTGAACTTCTGAAGCATTTTACAGGGACAGGAGTGCTGGATTTTAAGCTAACTGTAAAAAAAATAGGACTTTTAACATAAGAAAAAGCATCAAGGCAGTTGCAAGTGCTAATTTTAAAGCTTTCACCTGCTTTAAAATAAGTTTAAGGCTTTCAATTGGTTGGGGGGCAGAAAGATGGAGAAGCAGAAACAGCTGCAAGCAATTGTCCCATTTAACCTCTCCCTCCCACTGTCAGATGCAGCAAGGTATTTTATCAGAACTCATTGCTCAAAATGGGACTGCAAATAAGTTCTAGGAACTGACCAAGGCAATGCACAGCAAGGCAGTGAACAAGAATTAATCATCCTGCCTGCTTCTGAACCACTCCAGTTTCTTTATCTTTCCCTTCAGAGCAAGAGTAATATTGCAGCCCAAGTCAAAACTGCAAAGCTAAGACAGACTGAACTAACACGAGCACTATGGGCAGGACCAGCACAGCATGTCCTGTGTGCTTCTGTGAAAGATGAGAGCCTTTAGAGGAGGACAAGCATTTAAAAGAATATGCTCCAGTGCTTTGTATTCAAACTCCCTGCTCACCTCTGCAGCTTTCTTCCATTCCTCAACCATCTTCAAGCTCACAGGGATGGATTCAACCTTCTTCTGTTTGACTTTCTCCTGTTCTTCATCATCATCTTCATCTTCTTCATCACTTGCTTCCTAAAAAAGTTTATATCAAGACTAAGAAAATGCTCATACACTTAATTTCTGGTTCTCTCTCTTTTGCTGAATAACTACCAAAGAGGAAAGCAGGCAGCAGTGATCTGTGTTAACGGTGTTATCAGCACTTCGTGTAAAGCTTAAAAATTAAGGTTATTACAGATTCCAATAAAGCTACTTCAGCCCTGCAGCTTCACTACATAAGTATGGTGTGCAGTGATTGAAATCAGCAAGGACAAAGCTTGTGGTGAAATAAACTTTCATTGAGAAAATAAATACACATCCAAAGCCACAGGGAAAAAGCAGTGCAGGGCTCTGCCTTCACAATCTTTAACTCAAGCACAGTTCAAAGCCACACCTGATTTCTGGATTACAAGCACATACAGCTGCAGCTAATCTCTGGAGAACCTCTTCACCTGTGCAACCATCAGCCCAAACGTAATTAACACCTGCACTGGAACTCAAACACGTAATTGAAATAACTGATTTCAGCATTCAGGTACCTCTAATGTGTCAGGTGGGACGTGCAGCCCTCCCTCCTCCTCCTCAGAGCTGTCTGAAGCATCAAAGTTCAGCAGTGTGCGGTCATTTTCTTCCAAAAACTTGTAAAATTCAGGATCTTTTTCCTTCAGTCGGGAGAGCTGGTCTTTATGCTCGGATGCCTTTCCCTTTTTTCTGATAGAGAAGAATTAAAACATGTTTACTCATTGCTCAAACTTCTGCTGGTGCTCTATGAAAAGCAAGCAACCACTAGGCACTAAGCACAGCTGCAGCTAATTTGGGTGGTGATTGGATAATCAGGGCTGTGGCTTCAACACCTGCTCTGGAAGGCCTCATCAAAGATTCTTTTAACTCAGGATTAAGAAAAGATAGAATCATAGGATGGCTTCAGTTGGAAAAGACCTTAAAGCCCACACAATCCCAACCCCTGTTGTGGGCTGGGTGCCCCCCACCACATCAAGCTGCCCAGGGCCCCATCAGCCTGGGCTTGGGCACCTCCAGGGATAGGACACCCACATTACTCTGGGCAGCAGTATCAGGGCCTCACTGTCCTACGAGTAAAATAAGCTCTCCTCGAGTACTGGAAGGCCGCAGTGCGGTCTCCCCAGAGCCTTCTCTTCCCCAGGAGAAACAAAGGCAGCTCACACAGCCTCTCCCAAGAGCCCGGCCTGCTCCAACTCCTTGCAGAGTTGAGGGAAGCCCAGCCCCGAGCCCAGACCGACCCCCAGGCCTCTCACCCCGCTCAGCCCAGGCCCTCACCGGACGGCCGCCTGGGGCCGGGGCTTTCTCCCCCCCGCCGCCAGCCGGGCCTCCTCCTCCTCCGAACCGCTGTCGGGCTCCGACTCGAAGCCATCAGCGAGGAACTCGTCGACGCTCAGCTCCTCCAGCTTCCTGCGGGGCCAAAGCAGAGAAGTGAACAACGAGAGGTGAGCGGAACGCACCCCACGCCCAGCCGGGCCTTCCTCCCCCCCACAGCCCTCACCTCCTCCCGGCAGCCGCCATGCCGCCCGCGCGCTCCTCACGGCAGCCGCACTTCCGCTCCCAGCATGCCGCGCGGCGCAGCCACAGCGTAGGGGGCGTGGCCAAACATATACGGGCGTGGTCAACAGCTTTGTGGGCGTGGCCTAACGGTATCCCG
>JACDJE010000126.1:1344082-1425903 GCA_016647715.1 Pavo muticus
CGGCGCGGGCAGAGCGGAGCCCGCAGCATCCCGCAGGCCGGGCCGTGCGGAGCCGTGAGTAGCGCGAGCACGGCCCTGCCGGCCCCGGTGCGGGCGATCGGGGCAGGGCGGCGGTGGGAGGGGCCGGGCTCGAGCGGAGGGAGCGGCTCGGGGTCGGTGGGGCTGCGGGCGGGGGCTCGCAATGAGGCGTCCCGGGAGATCGGCGGGTGCAGCCCCGGAGCAAGTTGGCACCGCCGGGATGCGGAAGGGCAGCGCTGCGCTCCGCACCCCTCCCGTTAAGGCTGTCCCCCTCCCAGCCCGCCGTGTGCCCGGTCACGGAGCCATCCCGCGGTGCAGAACGGGGCTGTCGCGTTGCCGGGCCCGGCGGTGGCTCTGCGGTCGCGTTTTGTGTCATCTCTCCGTGGATGCACAGCGGCTGTTGGGTGCTGTCTGCTGCGGGGAAGCTGAAGGGCAAAGGGAGAAATGTCACCGCGGGTTGGTGGTACCCGGGGGATGCGGGATGCAGTGCTGGATGGGGTTTCTGGGGCCTCTGCAGTGACCGTCAGGGCACGGAGCTTTCTTCTTGCTGGGAGCCAGAGAAGCAGCAGGGGGCTGGAGTCATCACCAGCACGTCCAGCTGCTGGGCTGGGTCAGCAGAGTGCACGGATGGTGTCCTGGAATGGTTGGGTCTCTGCAGAATAAACCCTTGGCATGCGTGGCAGTGCTGGGTGCTCCCCAGCAGGAGGGAGAGCGGCTCCGGGGTGATTCAGCAACACGGGGATCCGATGGTGGCCAGGTGGATGGAGGCAACTTATTGGCTCCAAGGACTGAGAGGAGCCTCAGAGGCCTCCTGACCATCCATCCGCTGTGTAGGGATGGGGATCCTGCAACAGGTTTGTGATGCCTGCCTGCCAGTGCTCTATGAGATGCTCCTTTGTTTGGTTCCAGTGAGGAAGTCACCCAGACTCCCTAAGTGCAAAACAGCTGTGGCTGTAAGGAAAAAGAAAACAATGCAGCTGATCTTGTGTTCCCTCAGCTGCTGGTTGCCCCATCTGCAGCACCAGGCTGGCTCCAAGTGGGACACAGAGTGCTGTGCAGATCCCAAATGCAGAAAGGTCACCTGACATCGTGGACTTTTGGGCTCACATAGGACATAGTGGGCTCAGTGGTGATGGGTTGGGGTTGGACTAGATGATCTTAGAGGTCTTTTCCAACCATAATGATTCTATGGTTCTGTGATTCAGTACAGCTTTCTTCTGGTTAGGATCACTGCAGCCAAGCAATCACCTCTGGAATCTCTCCTCTCTGCAGCCCAAGTTTCCCTCCTGACTGTGGAATTCAGCATGGCAGTGAGTGAGGCTGAAGGATTTGGGATGGAAAGGTCGGAATTTCCTTCCTGATTGATGCATGAATGAAGCAAGCATTCAGAGCAGGAGATGGCAGGCATTGTAGTTCCCTCTCTCTTGGCTTGAAGGTCTAGGATTGAATGGAGCCACTCCTTAGCACCTTGGGTGACAAGGAAGGTCCCTTGTCCTTCTCTCAGCTTTTTCCTTGTCTCTTCTACCCTCCTCCACCGTGTCACCTTGCTTCATGTCATCAGCACTCCCTTGAGAAGCCAGTTAGTAATCCATGGGTATCACCACATCCATAGCTCCTGCCTGATGTCGAGGCAGCACTGCGGAGTAATCAGAGACTCATGGAATCATTCAGGTAGGAGAAGACCACTAATGCTCCCAAGTCCTATCCCAGCCCATCCGCACGGTGCCCACTGACCACAGCCCGTTCCAAGCTGGCCCAGTGCCACCTGCTGCAGTCACCATCGCTGTGCAGAGCGGGCAGGTGGAGGGCACGGTGCTATTTGAAGGGTGATGGCAAAGGGTGCCATTGGGGTGTTCCATGGCTGGACTGGGAGCCAGGAGTGCAGAGGTCCTCCCACAGGGGCTGCCTGCACCTGGCCCGGGCTCTGCTTGTGACTCTGTTTGCCTTTCTGAAGAGTGAGTTGGGGATGGAGGTGTCTGTCAAAGGGGCTGGAGGAGCTCATGAGTGCCACTGTGATGGGTAGCGCAGTTGGAGCTGTTAGATGTTGCCTGAAGGGACCTTCTCCATGCCTCTGTGCGGAGGTTTGACACTGCTTGTGCCATAAAGCAGCACTGGATATGACAGCTGCTCTCTGTTGTCTGCTGAGCGATGCTGGGAGGGGGGATTTGGGACATGGCCCACATTTCCAGCCCTTGGCAGAGGCAGGAGGGCTTTCTTCTGCTTAGATTTTGGTGTGCTTTGTGCTGGAATGTAGGAGCTGCTGTCTGATCCCAGTGCAGCTGGAGACCTGCACCTTTTGCTGAGCATCTCAAAGGCATCTTTATGAATTAGTTTCCATTTCTTAATTCTTCCCGTTGCGGGAATTGAAACCATGCAGGTCCTGACCCATTACTTGGTGTGACCCAAATGTCAGCACAGCTGCCTCCGAGTCCATCAGCTGTGCATGGAGCTGCTGCCATCCCCTGTGTTCAGTGTGAGAGCTGCATTGAGGATATCTGCAGGAAGAGTGGCTGCCTGGGTGAGGTGTGCAAGGGGCAGGGAGGAGAGAGTGCACACAGGGAGGCACGAGGCAGGCTGGGCTGAAATCCTTTCCCTTTTTTCATATATGGGAGCAAAGGCACTTCTGAATATGAGGTAACTGGGGTCCAAACAAAACGCCCCAGGAGAAATGGGGTGAAAAGCTCCCATTAGGAGACCTCCAGCCTTCTGTATGCACCAGAACCTATTGATTACAACCCGCTGAGCTGCTGAAAGGCACTGACTAGGTCAATGTGCTGGATGCCCTTCTTGCCTGAAGCCAGCGCTGTGTCTGTGCTGTAGAGCTGGCAATTGTGTGCAGTGTTCCCCTGCCCTCCCCACCCCCTTTGCCAAGGCTCCACATCCTCTCTGGCAGCTTGTCACTTCTCTGCAGATGTCTAGACAGGAGGATTCAGTGCGTGTCACTTATGCCTAATTCATTAAAAAAAAAACACACACAACATAACCCTACTGAGAGCTGGGGATTCTCAGTCCTGCAGACTCAGCGCTGTCTGTGGCTCTCAGATTAATTCCACTGCTTGCAGGAGCAGCGCAAACCTTGCTTGCCATCCACAGCACGAGGGTCTGGGGAACAGAAGAGGGATGTGGGATCACTGGGGGGACACAACAACCTCTGTATGGGGGCTCTGCACCCCGTGGTGTCATTGCAGCTCAGAGCCCGGTCCTGAGCTATTAGTGCCCTCTGCTTCCTCGCAACTGCTAACTTCATCTCTTCCAGGCTGAACACTTGATTAACCTCATGTTAAAGACGAGCTGCTGCGTGCTGTCCATTCAGATTCCCTGGGTGAAAGTGGAGCGAGGGGGGGCTGAATTTCTCAGCGCTGTAGTGAGGGCACATAGTGTCCTGTCTGTGCCAGTGATGCCAGCACAGGCTCTGCTGAGGACAATTACCCAGATTTAGTGTCTTGGGTGTATACAGCTGGATGATTTCCAACCTGCTTCAATCATGTTTGCTGTCGGGAAGGGAGCGGGAGAGGTAGCAAAGCAATATATTCTACCATGAGCCGTGTCAGGCCCTCTGAAATCAGCAAAAATTTGGGCTAACTCAGTTTGAGGTGTAAGGGCATGTAGTGTGCATCAGCTGCAGCTTGTGCAAACAGCGCTGCTGTCTCAGAGCTGCCTACTGCAAGAGGATTACTGATGCTAGCTTAAAGCTTCTCTTCAGACGCAGCCCTCAGAGATGCACCAGAAGGGATGGCTCAGCAAGAGCACGCAGCTTAACGGGACCTCTGTGATGCCAGAGGGAAGGGGAGATGCGTGGGCAGCCTGAGTTGTGCCCAGCCAGGTCCCTGGGTGTCGGTACTGCTGTGTTCGTGGCCTCACGCTGCAGCAGCACAACAGCAGCTATTGTTCCTGCCAGCTCAGCTGGTTGTGTCTCATGATTGCTGAAGGGAAGGAGCAGTCCCTGGAATGCAGGAGAACATCTTCTCCCCAGCCCGGCTCCAAGAGGGAGGAAAATGCTTCCCCACCTGAGCTGGGCAGCAGTTGCCTGTGCCCCACTGTTCTGCCTTTTCTCTGAGTTCTAACATTAACTGGGTATCTCTGTTCATTATGGGAATGCTGGATGCAGAAGGATGCTTGCTGGGAAAGGGTTCAGGACCCATCCCAGTGGGGTTAGAGGTAGGGATTCTGAGTGCTGGTGTAGGGCTGTTTTCACCCTTTCCCCACACCTGACCAGCTGTGCAGGATATCTGCTGGCAGACAAAAGCCTCCACCCAGAGCTGCCAACAAAGGGCCGTTCTGCTGGGCCTTCCTGGGGAAGGGGCCATCAGCCAGCTTCTCCCTGAAGGATGCTCTGCTCCCTGCTTATAGCTCAGCACGCTTCTCTTCACTCTCAGCAAAATATGGGGCTTTTTTTGTGCGGAGAGAACAGACCTCCCTTTGGGCAGGGATCATTTGCATTCATTAACAGAGCTGTTATGCATGGCCACGCTCTGTCGCAGAGGAGCCAAACAAACGCCTGCTTTTTTTTGTCATAACCCAGGAGTGGTTACAAGTCAGCACTGCATCCGCTCTGGCTGATGCATAACACGTGCACTTGGGCTGCTGCATGCCCCACAAAAGTGGGCTTGTATGGACTTCCCCCCACCGGAGCCCTGCACACTGCCTTACTGTCTCCTGTGGTCCAGGCGCTGTTCCCCATTAATTATATCTTAGCAGGGCTCATAGACCTTCATTTCCTGGGAATGAAGTTTGCTTTTCCAGGTGCTGATGCACGGGGCCAGGAGGGAGGAGGGCTTTGTAGGAGCTGTTTCCCTGTGTAGATCCTAAGGGAGGGCCGGTCCATGGGGTGGGGATGCTGCTGGGGACGCAGGGTCAGTGGGGGGGGTTGGGGTGGTGTCTCCCTTGGGTGCTGCTTGGTTGCTTTGGAGCCCAATGGCACGGCTGCAGCACAGAGCACTGGGACATAGGAGGTGCTGGTGGGACACTGAGCTCAGAGGTTCACTGCAGGGAATAATGTCACCCTTGTCACTTCTGCATTTGTGCTTGCCCGGAGTTGTGCAATGACTCAGTGGCAGGGCTGGGAAGAGAGCCCAACACTTCCGACCCTCTTTGGAAACGCGTTTGATTGCTGGAGCTGAGGATGTGCTGGCAGCAATGTACCCTTCAGCTGTGCCCTCTGTCTGTCCCCACTGCTGCAGCCACATCCCATGCCACCCCCCAGAGGCACGCTGTCCTCCCCACCCTGCAAGCACCACATCCTGCCTTGTCCCCTCCGTGCCCTCCCGGCAGTGATGATGGAGAGAAGGATGCTTGGTGGTGCATTAAAGAGAGGAACCAGCTGGAGCAGGTTGGGAGGACCCTCAGGCTTGCAGTCAGGGAGGGGAATAAAGGAGTGAGAGAAACGTCTGCTCCTCTACTGAATCAGCTCTGGTCCCAGGTGCTGATATTGCAGTGCCTTCGTGCAGCAAGGTCCACAAGTGTTCCTTATAGGCATGTCCTGGGGGTGCTGCAGCTTTCTGCAGAGCTCAGCTCAGTGCTTTACTCACGGCATGAAGGGCACGGAGCACCCTGCTCTCACTGCTGGAAGGCATTGCCTTCACGGTGCGCCCGCCCTGGCAGCGAAGAGGGAATCTCACATCACACTGATGATGCACGGAGAAGAGGGCATTGCAGGCCTCTCTCCCACTCAGAAAAGATATTTATTCATCCTTTCCCTCCCCCAGACTCTAGTACATGACACAACTGCTATTTAAACATGAATAGAGCTTCTGTGGCTCAGCCGGCGCAGCGTGGGGGGCTCTATTTTTAGGCTGGAGATGTGGAGGTGCGGCGAGGCAATGGGGAGCAGAGGGGATTCTCTCTCCACAGGGATGCGGGGGCAGGTGGATGGATGCAGCACGATGACTTCCTTCCTTCCTCCACGCTCCCCTCCTCCCTCCTGGGATGCTGCAGCGGGGCTGCTGGGCTGTGCCTGGTTAGGAGATGAAGGAGGGCAGCGTGCCCTGCTTGTTGCTTCTTCAGGCTTTGTAGAGTCAGAGAATATTCCGAGTTGGAAGGGACCCATAAGAATCATAGAATCATAGAATTGCTCAGGTTGGAAAAGACCTTAAAGATCCTCAAAATCCAACCAAAACCTAACCATACTGCCCTAACAACCCTCTGCTAAATCGTGTCCCTGAGCACCAAATCCAAATGGTTTTTAAACACATTCAGGGATGGTGACTCAACCACCTCCCTGAGGAGCCTATTCCGATGCTTCCAATTGCTGTTGTCATGTTTGCTGTCCACGGTGGCTTATTTAGGCCGTGTTTAATCAGTGTAAAACAGGCATGCCCCAGTGAGGCGTCTGAGGTCGGTGATGTGATGGACATGCATGTTGGCTGGGCTGAGTAGGAGGTGGGGTGATATCAAGGAAAACCACGGCTGTTGTAGAGCAGCGCCATTCTGACAGCAGGTGAGGAGGATGCTGACCCAGAGATGGGCTGGGCACAGAGCAGTGAAGACCCTCAGCCCATATACTTGAGAGCCGTGGGAGCTGTGTGGATCTCGAGCCGTTCCTTCAGGATAACACGTTGTTTTCCTCACTCCAGTGAGGCCGGGAAGGGAGAGCCCCCAGTGCAGCCATGGAGGGCGGCGTGCAGCTCCTCAACCGTGACGGCCACAGCATCTCACACAACTCCAAGCGCCACTACCACGACGCCTTCGTGTGCATGAACCGCATGCGGCAGCGCGGGCTGCTCTGCGACATCGTGCTGCATGTGGGCACCAAGGAGATCAAGGCCCACAAGGTGGTGCTGGCGTCCTGCAGCCCCTACTTCCACGCCATGTTCACAAGCAAGTAGCCTCCTCCTCTCTTCCCCTGTATCCCTCTCTTTGCTGCACACCTCTTCCATTACCGTCCACCTCCTACCTTATGGAAGTGTGACATCAGCGTATCATCTGTATGAGCAAGCAGACTTCCTCCTTTGGCTCCCTTCTGTGAAGCAGTTTGCCCCGGTAGCTTGTGCGAGCCCTATTCCCTGTAGTGCACTGCTGCTTCTCCCTGCTGACAAGAGAGCAGGAGGCCTTCCTTGGCCTTGATGTCAGGCTGTGGAGGTGGAGGGTTCTGTCTCCAGAAGAGGAAGGAGCCAAGGGCACAGCCTCGCATCCCCTTTCTGTGGCCTTGGCTCTTCCAGGAGCCGTCTCTTTAGCAGGCATAGCTGAGCTCATGGTTTATTGCCAGCTTGCATCCCCGCTCCCAGACACCCTTCTGCACCACTATGTTGTCTGCCTACAATTCAACCAGGCCGTGGACATCGCATAGACATGGAATAGGCAGAAGAAAGAAACATGCTGAGGTCTGTTGTTCATATCTGGTGTCTATGTTGCCCCAGATGAGATGAGTGAGAGCCGCCAGACCCATGTGACGTTGCACGACATCGACCCGCAGGCCCTGGAGCAGTTGGTACAATATGCTTACACAGCAGAGATCGTGGTGGGCGAGGGCAATGTGCAGGTAGGAGCCCCCCCAGACCTATCTATCCCATAAAGCCTTACCTCTGGAGCTCTTCTCTCCCTCTGCTCAGGGCTTTCAGCTGTTGCTCTGTGATGGTGCCTGCATCTAACAGTGGTCGTCTGCTCTCCTGAGCTCCTGCAGCTGCTGTGGATGGGAGTGCTCCTTAAAGCACTACTGCAGTGGCCATTTCCTAGCCCTGTGGGGGGTCACGGGTGTCCTTCTTGGCTCTTAAACTTCATCCTGTTGGAAACAAGGAGTGCTTTGTCCTCTATGTGCTTGCATGCATGAAGTTGCTCAGTAAACCTGTACTGCTGTTGAAACTGGTGATGGAAATGGTGTTTCCTTGCCCTGGAAGCTCCTTTTTTCCCCCATTCTTTTCCACTGCCCAGACACTTCTTCCTGCTGCCAGCCTGCTTCAGCTCAATGGGGTGCGGGACGCTTGCTGCAAGTTCCTGCTCAGCCAACTCGACCCATCCAACTGCCTGGGGATCCGGGGCTTTGCCGACACGCACTCCTGCAGTGACCTCCTCAAGTCTGCACACAAGTACGTCCTCCAACACTTCGTGGAGGTGTCCAAGACAGAGGAGTTCATGTTGCTGCCTCTTAAACAGGTGAGATCCTGATGGAAGCATGAAGGTGTGGGGCTGGCAAGGCTTTTCTTGCTCTGTTCTGAATGGCACAGTCAGAACAAGACAGGGTTTAGCGGGGGAATGCAGCCAGATTCTGTGCTTTGGTCCTTTCTGTTTGATGGGGAAACAATACATGTGGAGAATGCTGTCAGAGAATGAGCTTAATCCCCTGTGAAGTAGGGATGGGAGGGCAGCGGGGAGGATAATTGCTGTCACTGGTGCCTGCCACCCGAGCTCTGAATGCTCTGCCTTCTTCCTGGGAGAACAAACCTGGGAGCCACTTCGCTCCATCCATCCCTGGGGCTGCGGGGTGCATGGCAGCAAGGGGGGTATGAGCCTCCACCTGCTCCAGCTCTGTCCTTGGCAGGCAAAGCGAGCACACTGCGAACAGCCAGAGCACCTGGCTCCATCCCATGAAATATTGAAGGGACCCTTGCAAGCACAGTCGTCTGCCTGATCTCGCTGATGTTTATTGGAAGTGTCAGGCATTGCAGCAGCCTCAGACGCAGAAAGGGGGGAATGAGCCAAGGAGGGGACTGAGGGCAGAGCTGTTTCTACACCGGGGCTGTGAGGAGGGGGAGGCACAGCTGCACCTGCCTGCTGGGGGACCAGCTGCCCTTAGCTGTGTACCCCTCGGCCACCAGCATCTGCAGGAGGCTGCTTTGTAACTCTCTGTGCTGCTCTGCTGGGCCAATTCCCTGCTGTGGGAATGTGTCCCTTCCTCCTGCGCTGCACCAGCTGGGAGTTGCCTTTTCCATCCTTCTCTGCAGGTGCTGGACCTCATTTCTAGTGACAGCCTCAATGTGCCATCAGAGGAGGAGGTGTACCGGGCTGTGCTCAGCTGGGTCAAACACGATGTGGACAGCAGGAGACAGCATGTCCCCAGGGTGAGTCTGCAGGGGAAGGTGACCTGGTTCAACCCACAGCGCCAGTGTCTGATGTGGGTGGGTGAATAGGATGAGAGGGAATGGCCTCATGTTGCACCAGGTGAGGTTCAGGTTGGATATTGGGGAAAACTTCTCCCAGAGAGTGGTCAGGCACTGGCACAGGCTGCCCAGGAGGTGGGGGAGTCACCATCCCTGGAGGTGTTCGAGAACTGTGGAGATGTGGCACTGAGGGATGTGGTCAGTGGGCAATATTGGTGGCAGATGGATGGTTGGACAAGATGATCTTAGATCTAGATTGTCTTCTCCAACCTTAATGATTCTAAGGAAGCTGTAGGGTGACTCTAAGGAAGCTGTAGGGTGGCCAGAGGACGGGCTGTGGGCAGAAATAGGGAGGGGAGAAATGGGGACTGCACTGCTGGACCCTTCACACTCCATGATGGGACGTGGCCCTTCTCCTGTTCAGCTCATGAAGTGCGTGCGGCTGCCCCTGCTGAGCCGGGACTTCCTGATGAGCAACGTGGACACGGAGCTGCTGGTGCGGCACCACTCGGAGTGCAAGGACCTGCTGATCGAGGCCCTCAAGTACCACCTCATGCCTGAGCAGAGGGGGGTCCTCAGCAACAGCAGGACCAGGCCACGGCGCTGCGAGGGGGCCAGCACTGTGCTCTTTGCTGTGGGTAAGGCTCTCCCAGCGAGGGGATTACCCTCATATCTGCACAAAGCTCCGGCTTCCCAAACTTTCCCGAGGTTTACCCGTGGCCTCGGGAATGATGCGTGCTCTGTTTGCAGGTGGGGGCAGCCTGTTTGCCATCCACGGGGACTGCGAGGCCTATGACACGCGGACGGACCGATGGCACATGGTGGCCTCCATGTCGACCCGCAGGGCCAGGGTGGGCGTCGCGGCCATTGGGAACAAGCTGTACGCCGTGGGCGGGTAAGGGGACAAGGGACGGGGGTGGGGGCAGGGATCTGAGCCAGGACCAGGCCCTGGGTCCGCTCTGGAGCTCTGGGCCCAGCTCACAGGCCCTACAGTCTGAGCTTCCCAGCTCTCACACTCTCTATTTTTCTCCCTGCAGTTACGATGGGACCTCAGATTTGGCCACGGTGGAGTCCTACGATCCTGTCACCAACTCCTGGCAACCGGAGGTGTCCATGGGCACCAGGAGGAGCTGCCTGGGCGTAGCGGCACTTCATGGGCTTCTCTATGCTGCCGGGGGGTACGATGGGGCCTCGTGCCTGAACAGGTAGGGAACGGCTCGCTGTGGGCTCCTCCATTGCTCTTGCATGCTCTGTCCTTGGTGCTGGGTGCTGGGAAGCCCACGAGGTCTGCTCCTGACAGAGTAGATTTCTTGCAATCCAGCTCTGTCTTCCAGTGTCTTTGGCCCAGGCAGTTTCTTCAGGGAAAAACAAACAAACAAACAAACAGACAACACCGTTTTGCAGCCCTCTGCCCCAACCAAACATGGCCTTTGTTAGTTCTTCCCTCCATTTTTCCCTCCCTTTTCCCAAGCTTCCTTGGGAGCTGCCCAGGAGGGCTTGTGTCAAAGGGCTTTGAGCTGGGCCTTGCCAGTGTCACACCTGAATTCCTGTGTCCCTGCCTGCTGCAGCGCAGAGCGGTACGACCCTCTGACAGGCACCTGGACATCCATCGCTGCCATGAGCACCAGGAGACGCTACGTCCGGGTGGCAACGCTAGGTGGGTGCTGGCATGAGGACACAACCTGCTGCTGTGCAGACTGTCTCTTGCATTTCTGGTGGTTCCTTCTGATGTCCTGTTCAAGTTCCTGCCCCACCTTCCTCACATTCCCCAGCTGTGGGTCCGGGTAACTCTGCCATCCTGCTATGTCCTGACGTGCTCCCTGCCTTTGCCTTGCTCCTTGGTTTCTGTAGTAGGTGGGTTTCATCAAGTTCCAGAGGCAGCTCCCCAGGGGACCCCACAAACTTGTTCCTCAGCTCCTCTGTGCTCCCTTCTAGCTTGGAGCAAGGGGGCTGGCTGCGGGAGGAGACCACCTTATTTCTCCTCCCCTATGAAAGGGGGGCAGTTCCTTTCCTAATCATCCAAGTAGTAGTGTGGTGTCAAAACTGCCTCTACAAGAGGTGTCACAGCATTAGGTGCGACGCTACGATGTCTCACTGCTCCATTGAGTTCTGTCCCTAGGGAGGATGCAGGGTGAGAAGTGGCCGCTTCATTGCTTAGTGCAGCTTTGGGGTCAATGCAAGTGGGGTTAATGCAAGTGGGGTCAATGCAAGTGCCACCTCCCCCCCAGCTGGGGTAGCACACGGCTCCTCACCATCCCACCATCAGCTGCGAGGCATCCCCCGCTGCCTCTTCCCCGTTGCTGGCTTTCAGCTCTCAGTGCTGACTCAGAGGTTCCCTCCCCTCCATCGCAGCTCATACACTGCCTGCCACAGCCCTCATTGGCCTTCCCCATGCTCCAGCCCCCGCCTCTAAAAATAACCCGCTGCTCCAGCAGGCAGCGCTCGCAGCTCCCATAATGAGGAGGTCAGGAAGCAGCAGGAGGGCGAGTTCTTTGGGAAGTGCTGAGAAATTGCCTGGTGAACCTTTCACAGTGCTGCAAGGCAGGGGGGAGTGGGGAGCCATGCTGAAGAGCTGCTGGGGAGCGGGGGCACTGCGGGGGGCACGCAGCCCATGGCCCCCATGGGCACCCCATAAATCCTGTGCTGGGACTGCGGCTGTGCTTCGTAGCTAATCTGTGTGTGTGTGTGACTGTCTTTGCAGAAGGCAACCTCTATGCTGTTGGGGGATATGACAGCTCATCCCACTTAGCCACAGTAGAAAAGTATGAGCCCCAGGTAATTACAGAAGAAAGCATGCCTTCTCCTGCTCCTCTCCTGGTGGGTGCCTGATAGAGCCCTGCAGCAAACCAGTGGGCACATGAGAACGTTGCAGACTGTAGGCAAGCAGCTGTGCATGTAGCAGCTGTTCTGTAGCACACAGCTGCTGTAGCTTGGGATGTGACCACATCCCAGCACTGTGCAGCACAGAGCTGCCCGCCTCCTTGGTTGTGCACGAAGTGGAGGGGGTCTCGACCCCTTGTCCAGCTCTTTTGCAGGGGCTGGGTGCACTCCAGAGCAAAAACTCACCCGTGCAAGCTCTGAGATCTCTCTCTCAGACTTTCAGCCCCCTGAGCCCCTCTATATCCTCATTGCCTGAGGTCCTTGCTGCATCCCCTTCCCAGCAGTTAGCTGGGATTGGGCTATTGGGTCTGAGGTCCTGTAGCTCTGCTAGAGCAGGCTGCATTGCTGCAGAAAGATCAAAGCATCAGTTCCAGAGGCTTTCTGTGAGCTGTAAAGCCCCAGCCGTGCCTTGTGCAAATTTAAATAGATACAGCTCGATTCCCATGGCTGGGGTTCAGCTGTGAGGTTCTGGTGGCCTGGCACAGAGCAGTGCTCAGGGAAGGGCTCTGCCAGCTGCGCTGTGCTTTCCTGAGCTGTCGGCAGAGGTCTCTCCTGGGGCACTGCAGTTCTTCCTGCAGGAGAAATTCTCCTTTGCAAATTTTGCTGTTATCCGACTGCAGCTGAGCTGAAAAGGCAGCTTGGCGCTGTGTTTGTGGCAGCCAGCAGTGCTGCAGTCCAGCTTGCTGCTGGGCAAGCAGCTCGTTGCCTCTGCTCCAGATAGCAATGTAATGAGGGTTGCTCCTCACTGGCCTTTTGGATGAAGGGGAAGGAGCTGGGGTCCTGCCAGAAGCCTTTTGGTTACAGTTAGGATTAGGGTTAGGGTTAGAGTACTGCCCTAACTGTCCTATCAGGGCTAACATCACAAGGATATGTGGAAAATGACCCATACCTGTGGCTCACCAACACATCTTGCCCCTTCCCAGATCAACACGTGGACGCCCATTGCCAACATGCTGAGCCGCCGGAGCAGCGCAGGGGTGGCTGTGCTGGAGGGGATGCTCTACGTGGCTGGTGGCAATGATGGGACCAGCTGCCTTAACTCCGTTGAGCGTTACAACCCCAAAACCAACACGTGGGAGAGCGTGGCACCCATGAACATCCGCAGGTAAGGAACTGCTGGGCTGCAGCTGCTGCAGGGAGAGTTGGGAGCTTGTCTCTGAGAGCCTTGCCTCACTTGGCGCTGCGAAATGCAGACCGTGCCCAGGGGGCCCCCTAGCCCTGCTGGCTCTGTGCTCCCTGCACAAAGGCAGCAGCATATCAGAGCAAAAGGAAAGACTGGAGGCAGTGTTTGAGCCTCTGCACTGTCTCTGCGTGCTCCTTCCAGGAGCACCCACGACCTGGTGGCCATGGATGGCTGGCTGTACGCGGTGGGCGGCAACGACGGCAGCTCCAGCCTGAACTCCATCGAGAAGTACAACCCACGCACCAACAAGTGGGTGGCAGCCTCCTGCATGTTCACCCGCCGCAGCAGCGTTGGGGTGGCCGTGCTGGAACTGCTCAACTTCCCACCCCCCTCCTCGCCCACGCTCTCCGTGTCCTCGACGAGCCTTTGACAAAGGATCGGGACCTGCCTTACCTCCAGGGGGTCGGGGGTCCGTCCTGCGGGGCAGCCGCTCGCTGTAGGAGCAGAGAGAAGGCATTGGCTGCCACCCCCAGCCCCTCTGCTCCCATGGAGCCCAGAGCCATCCCTGGCGCACGCCTCGGATCAGCGAGCCCCAAACTGTGCTTCCTGGGGGACCACCCTCCTTCCGCAGCACCGGGAGAGGGGGTGCTCCCACTCCATCCCCGGACTCATCTCACCGCTCTCCCAAAGGGTTACGTGTTTTCTTTGGGGAAGGGGACCTCAAAACCATCGCTGCTTATTGGATTCCCGCAATCCAGCCGGTGCCACGTGGGCAGCACAGCCAGCCGGGGGGCTTCGCCGTGGTGGGCAGCGCTCCTCCCGGGGACGCGGTTGGATGTTCAACGCCTCTCCAAATGTCACTGTAGCCAAACTCTTGACCAAGCCTAATGTGCACTGTTAAAGACTCTGAGGCCACCGCATGGTTCTCAATGGTGTCTAATTGATGCCTTAAAAATACACAACTGAAGCCCAGCGAAGGGACGGGGCCTGGAGGAGGTGAAGTTTGGAGACAAAGCCTCATTCACAGGGACCCAACCGGCCATGGGGAGCCATGCAAGTGGATGGGATGAGCCTGCCTGCACCCATCCCTGCTCCCTCCACGCATCCCACTGAGCCGTCTGGCTGGGAACAGAGCAGCTCGTTGCTGTTCCCCTCTTTGCAGAGCAGATTCCGGGTTGATGGCGAGGTCCAGCCTTCCAGACGAGGAGGATTGCCTGGCATTACTTTTGTTGGCATTAACTTTTCACCTTTTTGTTTTTTTTTTTTTTAATGCAAGATTTTAATTTTAATGACTTCATATCATTTTATTTTTACACTCCGCCGGTATTCCCCATCCCATCTGCTTTGGAGGCAGCAGAAGGGATGCAATTACTTTTCTTAATTGTTGATGAGATGATGACTGTGTCCTGGAAGACGTTCTCTATGGATGTGTGGGTGTGTGTGCATGTGTGAGATACCATATGTACAGTGAAAACAGCACGGAAGGGACTGTGCGCAATTAGCAACTCCTTGGCAATTAGGCAACCACTTTAAATGAAGGTTGAATCAATTAGCACCGTAAATCACAAGCCTGTCCTTCCAGACCTGTGCCATGGAACCTCTGGGGTTGCATAGATTTTCAGTGTGTGTGCTGTAGGGTGTGAGTATTGGATTGGGAGAGTGTTCCCCACATTGAAGGGGAATGACTCAGCCACCGGTACCTCAACAGCATCCGGTTGTGGCCTTGGGAACATGGTGACATTTTTTGTTTGTTTGTTTGTTTGTTTCAGGCTGATGCCTTTTTCCTTGTTCCCACACTCCTCATTTCCCATTTACAGTGTTCAGATTTCACCTGTAGGGTCGTAATCATAGAGTCACTAAGGTTGGAAAGACCGCTAAGATCATCAAGTCCAACCCCAGCCCATCAGCACAGTGACGGTACTTGGCCTAAATTTTCAGTAGGGATTCCCTGCTTTCTCTGCTCCTTGGGGTGAAAGTTGAGCTTGGGATGAGCCAAGGACTCCACAGCTTTGTTCAAATTAAGATTGACGTGGGTGAAATAGGCACAGGGCTGTGTGTGTGTGCATGGGTGTGTGTGCGCATGGGTGTGTGTGTGTGCATGAGAGAGGTCTCAATCCTTTTCTTGCCATCCCTGTAAGCAACACGAGGAGTGTAGTGCTGCTGGGCTCCTGCAGCCAGCAGCTCTGGGATCCTCTGCGAAGGAGATGCTGCTGCTGAGGCCAATGGGAGGAATGGAAGAAGGGTGGTGGGAACCTTTAGCAACGGCAATGCTGTCCTTCCTCTGGGGATCAGCAGTATGGACAGCATCACCTCTGTCACCCACCGGCTGGGTCCTGAGCAATACCGGCCCCGAGGCTGTTCTGCAAAACAGAAACCTGGGGAGCCTCCCGCGCCCCATGTCCTAACTATGCAGGTGCTCACTGCTTTCCTCTGTGGGAAACGAAGGAAGGAAAGGGAGAAATTGTCCCCGGAGCACCCCGACCCGCACTGTGTGGACACGAGGTGTCGGCACCTGCCCCCGGGTTGACGCCGGGGTCGGGATTGCTTCTGGTGCTGCACGACCTCAGCGGGGCCGTGCGTCCGTCTGTGTCCGTCCCTGCGTGGGGAGGAGAACCGCCAGCCCTCCGCGGCTCCTCTGCCGTCCTCACTTAGTGCTGTCTCATCCCAAATGTCCCCAGATGTGCTGTTTCCCGTGTGAGCTCCGTCCCCCTGGGCGGGGGGCTCCAGCTGTGTCCCCCAGGGGTCCCGCTGTGCCTGGCAGTGCTGACCCCCTTACAGGCACGGCTCGCCCCTCGCTGCTAACAGACCCGCCGTGTCCGCGTCCAACCGTCGTCACTTTGTTTTCTCTGTAAGTTACCCCACTTATTTATGTGGAACTCCGTTTCAAGGAATTTTTTGCACTACATGGGACCGGGGAGGGGATACAAGCAATACAAAGCAAACGTGTACAATAAAGATGTTTTCTTGAATACAGGATCCTGCCTTTTGCATGCTTCTTTTGCGATTCCCTGGCAGACTCAGGCAGAATTGCTGGGAAGACAAAGCAAGGGGAGGGCGATCTGCTGGAGCCCATTGGGACAAACCCAGCTCGAGGCATGGGGGCTTTGGAAGCAGAGTGATTTACACCTCTCTCAGCCTTTAAATCCCAGCCTGGGCTCCCCAGGAGCCTCCAGCACTGCTGACAGCTTTCCCTGCCGTGGAAATGAAAACCAGACGGGAAACATCCTCCTTCCCTCCAGCTGTCACCGGGGCGGGAGGAGCGGAGAGGGCTCGGATCTGCCTTCATGAGCTGCTGCCACTCACTGCTGGCTGGGGGGAGTGCCAGACCCCTTTCATGGGAGCAGGGGGTGAAAAGGGCAGCGCGGAGCTGCATGGCAAGGGGTAACCGCATCCGTGGGGCCCGAGGGGGGACTTTCCCATGCACACACGCTCCCAGCCCTGCAGCAGAGCCCCATGCTGTCACACTGGCTTGGCTGCTGCCCGGCCGTGTCCTCTTTCTGTCTGCACCCTGGGCTCCTGCTTCTCTCTCGGGCTTCTATAAATAACTGTAAAAGTCTTTCCGAGGTCTGGAGCTCAGCAAACACGCTGGAGGAACAGCACGTTTCTGGTCACGGTGCTGAGCGTGTTAGCCATGGCTCTTAGCAGAAATCGGACCTTTCCTGACCAAATCCCAGTTGCTGCCATTGGCTGTGAGCTTCGGTGGCTGCCAGGAGAGGCCAGGAATTGGCTGTGCAGGGTGTGCAGAAGTGCCCGGCCATAAGACGTATGGGGCTCCCGCAGGGGGCAAGGGGTGTCCCATCGCTTTACCTGGCCACAAAGGGTTAATGAGTTATACAAGGAGTGGGAGAAGAGGCTGATTTGAAAGGGGAAGGTGTAGGAGCCTTTGGCAGATGTTCTGTTCTTAGCAGCCCCCTCCCCAGCTGTGGGATTGGCGCTGTGGGATGCGCTGCTCTTGTTCAGCTCCGGCACAAGGTGGGTGCAAACGGAGTCCAACAACCCCGGCGTGTCCCTACGGCTTCACAGAGCCAATCCCAGCGTGGTTCAAACACCCCTGCTAGCAAAACATCCTCTCCCGGTCTTAAAACACCATGTCAGAGAATCCATCATAATCTGGGAGGTGTTCCAGCATGGAACGAACCTTCCCATTAAAAACACACACGCTGCTTTAGGCTTAAATTGCCTTCCCTTTCTCAGCATCAGCCTTTGCTGCTGCTCTGCCGGGTCCGTGACCCTGCAGGGACAAAACCTGCTCCCTGCAAACCCCTCACTGCCAGAAGGGTCTTCTTCACCCACCAAGATCACTATCCCCATTAACTCCTTCCATGCCAAATGCTGCTCCTGCAAGTAAACAGCCACAGCCCAAGACTCTCCTTGCAGAACTCTCAGATGTGTGTTCTCTGCATGCTTTGGGTTTGCTTCATAACATTATGGAGTTTCCCCATTTGCTGTGATCATCCAGCCTGGCTTCTTCTCAATCAGCAGGACAGGAATATTCATTCTGCATCCACCTTTCCTATCATCATTAGCGACTCTGTGTCGTTACCATCTCTTTCCGCATCCCTTTTTCCTCCACTGACCATTGACACCCAGTAGGAAAAACGCTCCCAGGGCATTTCTGCAGCCCTATCCCGTGCCGTGAGCCGGGCTCAGCCCTGAGACGCAGCCCCTCCCCACTCGTCCCAGCCCTACACGGGGCGGAGGAGAAGCAGCCGGTGAGAGCCCTGGGCCAAAAGTCTGTTTGCTGCCGGCTCACACCCACAAGTCACTGCCGACAGACGGAAGCGGGGCATGGCTGTGTGACACACGCTCTGCTTCTGCTCCCAGTGCTCCCAGTGCTCCTGGGCTGCGGGAATGGGGAACATCGCGTGCGTCCCGCAGGCGCCCGGGGGGTTCCGGCACTCCTTCAGGAGGAAACCTTCGCTGAAGAAAGAGTGAGTACGAGTGCTTGCAGTGGGAACGGGGTCGGTGCTGAGTCCTGAAGAGTGTTCCACCGGCAATGGGAGGTTTGTGGGGTTATGAGAGGTGCCACGGCGGCTGCAGGCGCCTGGGGAGGGATTGCGGTGCTGTGCCGGAGAGCTGCAGCCGCACTGCCCTGAGGAGCAGCGTGATTTATTTCACTGGAGTTGGGAAATACCACCTCCCCACCGTGGGGCACAGAGCAGGGCGCTCAGCATTCCTTTGTTTTGTATCTTATTTGTGCTGCCCTAACCCTAAATGTTACCCTAACCGTAGCCCTAACCCTAACCATAACCCTAACCATAACCTTAACGGTAACCCTAACCCTAACCATAACCGTAACCGTAACGGTAACCCTAACCCTAACCATAACCCTAACCCTAACCCTAACCATAACCTTAACGGTAACCCTAACCATAACCATAACCCTAACCCTAACCCTAACCATAACCATAACCTTAACGGTAACCCTAACCATAATCCTAACCCTAACCCTAACCTTAACGGTAACCCTAACCCTAACCTTAACGGTAACCCTAACCCTAACCTTAACAGTCACCCTAACCCTAACCATAACCCTAACCCTAACCCTAACCTTAACGGTAACCCTAACCCTAACCTTAATGGTAACCCTAACCCTAACCTTAACAGTCACCCTAACCCTAACCATAACCCTAACCCTAACCCTAACCTTAACGGTAACCCTAACCCTAACCATAACCCTAACCATAACCCCAATGGTAACCCTAACCCTAGCCATAATCCTAATGGTAACCTTAACCAAACCTTACCCTAACCCTCACCCTCAACCTAACCTGACATACCCACCCCACCCATCCCTATCCCTTTAGAAGGAAAACCCCAAACCCTGGCACTCAGCCTGATCCCTGCTGTGCCCCCGTGGGAAGAAAACACCCCTGGAGCCCCCCCCAGGGCGGTGCTGCCCTCGGGTAGTGCAACCCCAAATAGGGCTCCTTGTGTGCTGTACCAAGGGAGGCTCTGCTAGGGGTGGAAGGGAAGAGAGGAAAACCACAAAGACCCCATAACACCCAGCAGTGTGCATGCATGTATGTGTGTGTGTGTGCACACATGCAGCTCTGCCCTGAGGGTCTCACGCTGGGGCTGGAGGTGGCACACTGCAATAGGACATCACTGCCCTGAGCTGCTCCCAGGCTCAGCTGAGAACATTTGGTGATGTGAAGAAATGGAAAATAAAACAAAGAAACACCAACAGGTGCAGCACGAAACCCGCTGTAATCATCCCAGGCACTTATCAGCCCAGTGCTGGGCTGGGATGATTAGGAAGCCCACAGCAAACTGCTCACGGAGCATTCCAAGTTCCCTTTTTCTGAGCAGAACTCGCTCTGCATCAGCTCAGATCTGTGCCATTTCTCCCCCCGCCCCATAGGCAAAATGGCAAGAAAAAGCTGCCCAGCTTCTTCGGCATAGACGGCGATGGGGAGAGGGATACGACGACAGACAAAATCCTGCAGTACATCCCTGGGAAGGCAAGTACCAGCACATCCTGCCCCACAGGCTGCATTCCCACCCATCCCAGGGCCAAAGGTGCACCAGGCTCCGCAGCAGGGCAGCCCAGGGGTGAGCCCTATGCTTGGGGTCCCCACGGGGGGGATAAGGACACGCTGCATCTCTATGTGTGTGATTCAGGGGGAGCGCGGTGCGGTGGGAACATGGTCGCCACTCTCAGCTCTTTGTTTCTGGGTAGGAAGGGAAAATGCGAGCTAACACTCAAAGGTAGGATGATTCATTCCCACGCTGGAATGAGACGGAGCAGGCAGCGTATTAGCAATGAGAGCTGGGAAGATAATCAGGAAGGGCAGGTCTGCCCCGGGCACGTAGCAGCCCTGTGGCCATATGGCTGCGTCCCAGCAATGCTCGGGGAGCACAGCTCTGTGTGTTTGCCCGGCACCTCAGGGTGGTCCAGGGCTGCGGATGGGGCAACACTGAGTGCATGCTGTTGTATGGCAATTGGGCCACGTGAATGTGGGGGGAGGGGGAAACTGAGGCATGGTGCTGTGCTAGCTATGAGGGACATCCTGCATGGAACTCAGCACCACCGGTGGTGGGACATCTCAGTCTGGGAGGTGATGGAGTCAGCCCAGCTGTGTGCACTGTGCTGGGGGCATCCCACCTCACCAGGGATAGCATCCCTGTGCAGCTCCCACACCCTGCCCTTCTCTTTGCTTCTCACCCTTCCCAGCCCCAGCAAATCTGCTGGGGAAGGATGTGCCCGGAGCACAGCTCTGGCTTTGGGTGCTGTGTGAGGGGCTGAGCCCTTCCTGCAGGGTGATTCAGCAGGGAGTCAGCGGGGGCTGAGGGGTACGGGCAGGTTAATCAGCAACCGGCTCTACCTGCGGGATGAGCAGCGGGGATGTGGGGAGGGCAAGGAGGTGTTGGGGTTGGCACTGCTTGCCAAGCCCTGGGAGAAAGCTGCTTGCCTGGGATCTGTGCTGCCTGCACCCCATGTGGGGCACAAATGGGATAGAAAAACACAGAGAGCCCTGCCTGGTAAAAAATTGACCTGAGCTGTCCCACTTCTTCCTGCCTGACCACAGTACCTGATCGGCGCTGATAAGAACACTGGCGCTTGGAAGCCCTTCTCAATTACATCTTTCTCAAGAGAGAAAAATCCCAATCCCTCCCTTTGCCCACCGGCCATGCAGGGTCAGAGCCGCTCCCCTGCCCCCTCCGGCCCTGACCCCAGGCTGCAGCTGGAAACACAGAGCTGTCTCCAGGCTTCCCCAAGGGCAGATGGTGACGGTGTGGAGGGATAAAACTGAGTCACCGGGCCCTGTGGGTGCTGAGGTTTGAGCCTGGGAAGTACAGAAGCAGTCATTAATTGCCTCTGGTGAGAGCATCACCAGGCAGCCTGCAGCTCCCCACGGCTCGGATGTATGTGCATGGCACTGCATGGAGCTGGGAGGGAGACTGCAGCAGCAAAGGGCTTAGCTGCACCTGGAGGAGATTTCAGAGCTCTTTGTGGGTGCAGAAGGAGCTCAGCTCTGCAGGTACGAGGGTCCCGTGAGCCACTGAGCACCAGGGATGGCTGGGGTTGGTGCCATTCCGCAGGGGTGAGTCACGGGGGCCCACAGGGGTGAGCTGTGTGCTGCTGGCTCTGCATTCATCACGGGGCGCAGCTGCTGTCTCCGTGCTGTCCTCCGGCTCCCTGCTGCGTGCCTGGAAATGCTGCTTCAACATGTCACCACCACAGCCCTCCCGCCTCAACATGGGAGGAAATATCCCATGTAAAGGGGTAAAAAAGGTCCCTCTGGGTGGCTTGCAGCCTGGTTCAGGGTGAGCTCGTGGCTCTCTCTTCTGCTTGGCAATGAGTATCTCTGAGCCTGTGTGCAATACCCCATGGGCTGCGGGCAGTGGAGTGCAATAGGGGCGTGGGTTTGTGCCGTTGCACAAGGAAGGAATTTCCATCGAACCAGAGCTCAGGAAACAAGGGAAACCCCTGGCCTGGAAGGCAAACTGAATTGTCTTAGCCTTGCTTGGTCCTTGTCCCAGTCAATGGGGTCAGGACGGCGGGAGGTTGGAGTTGGGAAACCCTAAATATGCTTCTGCACACTCCCTTTCCCACCCCAGAAAATGTCCCTCCAGCTCCTGCCTCCCTCAGTATGTGCATCCCCAGCTCTGCCAGCTGAGCCCAAAGCTGATTCCAGCACAGAGACCCCAAATCCAGAGCAGATGCGGAGGAAGTGCTGTGCTGGGGACACCTCTTCCATCCATCCCACATCCCACTTCTGACTCGTTTATCCCCAATCTTTGGTACAGAGCATTCAGAACCAAGAAAACCAGAAGGAAAACCTGGACCAGAGGTTCCCCAGCCTGTTCAAGAAAGGACGGAGGAAAACAGTTGTCAGGAACCTGGGGAAAATCATCTATTACTCCAAGGTCAAATTCAAGTTTCAGCACTGCCAGGTAATTCACAGCCTGGCCCTGCAGGGCTGGGAGGGGAGGAGCAATGCTGGGCAATGGGACCTACAGCTGTGGCAGATGTTTGTCAGAAACCCCAGTCGTGTTTCCTGCAGGAGGTCAATGACTGCTACCTGGAGCTCTTCCAGTCTCACCTCTACTTCCAGTCCATGGGCTCCAATGGGCTCACCTACCAGGTAGGGCACCTCCAAAGGGCAGCATGGCCAAACTGGGGGCACTGGGTGGGATGGACAGGATGGGATGGGCCTCCACTATCAACCTTTAGTAATGCTGGTTCATTATAGTCTATTTTGCACATGCAGCCAAAAAAATCACAGCCAAACCGACCCTGAATGCATTCTCCCTCTGCAGGAGTGAGTAACAACAGCCGAGCATGGCTGCTTTGTGGATGCTGGGGAAACTCATCCCTTTTAGAAATGATTTATTGTCTTCTAGGTCACTTGAGGTTAATGCAATATGACAATGTGCTCTCTTGACTCAAGCAGCAAGCCAGTCAGACACACAGCAAAATGCAAACGCCATCACCAATCCCCCACCTGCTTTATAAACAGCCCCTTGGATTATTAATCCTAAAGGAATTAAAAAGGAATTGATGCGCCAACAGCAGCCCCCAGACATTACAGCAATTAGCATCTTTCACAGCCCCTGTTCCAGGAGCCCGAGATGGGAGCACACGCTTCTCATCCTTCCTGTGCCTCATTAGAGCAGTGTGTGAAGGGCAGGGGTATGGGAACAGAGCAGCTCAGTTCTGCTTTGTGCTATTCCCATATTCTTGTGTTTGGTTTTGCTGAGGTTTCTCCATGATCTGCACACAGCACTGGATGGAAGGCTCAGATGTTTCCAGCTGTTGGCAACCCAACCTATGGGAAAGGGGCATTCCTTGTGGGCTGCCCCCATAATGACAGTGTCTCCTTCCCACACAGGGCCTGCTGCCTTTGAAAGAGCTGAACGTGTGTGAGATGGAGAGCAGGAGGAGCGCGGGGCAGGAGGAGCAGCACGCCTTCCGCATCACAGGTCTGTGCCCCATGGTTGGAGAGGGTGTGTGAACCACAGCTGCCCCACGGTGGCAAAGTGGAAAACCACACTGTGGGGAGAGGAGGCAGGGAACTGATGCTCTGCATCTTTAGCTGGTAGGGATGCCCAAGGCTGCAGGCAGGGAAGGGGCTGAATGGGGACTCCCCTATCAGCGCTGCTGCCTTCAAGAGGTTTTAGGTTTTCCATGCGCTCGCCTTGCTTATACAAGGGATAATGAGCTGTCTGCTGTGTGGCCAGAGGCTTCTTTGTTGAGCTACAGTAGCCCCAAGGCTCCAGGGGTGGTAGTTAGAGCCTGGAGTGCACAGAAATAGGGAAGGAATGCTGGAAAGATGCGGAGCCAAGGAAGGGAAAGCCGTGCCATGGCCACCTGGAGACTAGTAAAAAGGAGATGCTGATCATGTTCCTATGCCTTGGGTTTGTGGTCCAGCTGCTGGTGCTGGTGGGACTATGAGCACCCCGACCTGGCTCATAGAAGTGTCTCTGTGGCTCAGAGCTTGCCCAGAGCCTTCCTGCAGAAAGAGGAAGGACGGGGCTGCGGGACAGAGCACGAGGCTGGCACAGGTTGCTCAGCATGGCTGTGTCATTGCTGCTGCTCTGCAGGGCCTGGGAAACACCCATAGCCACCCAAGTTCCTGGGTAATGCTATTAGCACCTAGACGCCTTGCTGAGCAAGGGATCTCTTTATCCCCAATGCAAAGATGAGGAAACCAAGGCAGGCAAGAGGGGTGAGCCCTGGACCTGCAGGAGGTGCCCCATAACTCATCATACCCAACCACTGAGATGGAGCTGAGTGATGCAGGGACAGCCGCCCTGCCTCAGCTTCCCCCCTCTGCTGTGTTTGTATCAGTGCATTTCTGACGAGCCGGAGGTGTTTCAAAGTCTTAATTACCTGATCTTCATAACTAGCACAGGTCTCATGAGATGAAAGGCTCCACAAAGGGCAAAGTACCATGTTTATCCCGTGCGCTCGCTTATCTGACTCCTTCCAAGCCCCACAGGTCCCCATCTCACCGAGCATGCACCGAGTTTGTTATAACCTGAGCTCACTGGTCAATTATTAATCCCAACATCCATCCCGCAGCCTGCCAGAAGTGATGATTAACGTCATTAGTGTGTCTCTGCAGTGAGTAGCAGGGGGTGTGAGGCTTCGCTTGCGCTGCAGCTTGTCTGGCACAGGTGCAGCAATAAATACATACATTGGGAAGTGGTAGGTCTATATACTCACAGCCGAAGCAAAGCTAAGAAGCACTGTGGTGCCTTTGGATGCTGCACAGCTCAGCACATCTTGTCTCTCCAACGCCCAGGTCCATTGCTGAACCCTCTGATTGTGTTCTGCCCCACGGAGCCGGAGCTGAAGCAGTGGCTCTATCACCTGGAGAAGCAGATCCACCTGAATGGAGGGAGCCTGGGCTTGCCCTTCATTGCTCAGGTTGGTGCTTGGGGCTGGGATGCATGGGCTCAGTGCTGGGTGGATGCTGTGCTCTGCAGCACACTATTCTCCATCACCTCTTGCAGCCCCTTGGGTTGAGTCTGGGGAAATTCTGACCCAATGTCCAGAGCTTGCTGAGCATTTCAAAGGGGAAGGCACATCTCTGCTCTGCTCCATCCCTAGGATGACTGGAAGCAGAGCTAGGTGGGGAAGGAGGAGCTGCGGTGGTCGATGCAGAACATGCCCGTCCAGGAGTGGAGGGGGACCCAGCGGGAATCCCTCGGTGACGTCCTCTGCGTTTCCAAAGTGAAGCTCCAGCACCTGCCTTTCCAGGTAGGACCGCTGTGGGGTCCCTGAAGAGCCCTTCAATGCACATCATGGGGCAGTGCTCGTCCCCCACTCTGCTGGCCCAGCAGCAGTGCCTGGGGATGGAGCACCTGCAGGGGAGCTCTGTCCCGGGGCTCAGCACTGCTCTTTTCCTTCCCTAGGAGCAGCACGAGCGCCTGCTGGTGCTGTACCCCTCCACGCTGGTGATCGTGTCTGAAGAGCACAACGGCCTCTACTTCAAGGTACATTCATCCACCAGCATCTCCCTTTTCTCTCCCCAACCCACAGCGCAGCTTCGGCTCTTTGTTCCCTCCACCTGGCTCCCCTCCTCCTCTTGGCAAGGGCTCTGCCTCCCTCGCCAGCTGGCAGGTGAGCAGCAGCGGGGTGTTGCAAGCCCTCTTCCCATGAGAAACACCTTGCCCTCCTACAAAGCCCTGCGGGGAAGGAGCTGGCTGCCGAGCACCGCGGCGCAGGGAGGAGGAGGTGAAAGCCAGCAGCACCCAGGCAGCATGCATGGCATGGGAGCTGCACCTGTATCACCCGCAGTGCGAATGGCCCTGCAAGCCAACGTCTCAGGCATCGCTCCAATGGCTGTCAAGAAGCCATGTGCACTCCAAGGCTGTTTTCTCGTGTTTGAGCAGAGAAAAAAGCAGTGCAGTGCCCAGCCGACAGGTGCGCATCGCCAGGATGCTATGTCACCACATCCATGCCATGCCCTGCGGCATGCAGGCTGCTTTTAATTGGAGTGGGAAGAGCTGCGTGGAGCATCCATGGGCTGGAGCAGGGCCACGCACCGTGAGAGCTCTCCCTGAGCACCCGCCTGGGTGTTTCCCTGTGCCACACCTCGGGCTGAGCTTGTTTTCGGGAGCGCGTTGTCGGCAGCTCCTGGGAAGAGGACACTGCACGAGGGGGCCCTGGGTTGGGCTCCAGGATGAACTCATCTCTTTTGAAACCTTAAACTGGATTTGTCTTCCCAGTCCTCACCGTGCTGCCTTCCCACGGTGCGGGGCTGCGGGGGATTCCCCGTGAACCGGCTCTTCCACGGGCATGCTGGGGCACAGCAGCCTTCTCCTGGTGCTTCTGCAAACCCTCTGAGCCCTCCCATCGGTGTGAAAAGAGCCCAGGCCTTCTTCTTGCTGGTTCTGGGGGTTGCCGTGCCCAGGAGGGCTGTTTGCAAGGGATGCTCTGTGCGTGCCCCACGGCAGCCCCCGCCCATGGATGGCAGCACCAAAGTCCATTTCTTACAGCAGCAACAGGGGAAACTGAGTCACGGAGCGCTGCATTAGTTTTTCCTCCCAAGGTCAGCATTGCTCTGACCATAAATCACTTTCCTACGCAGGAGAAATGCTGCAGGAGTTTGTCATCACTCCCTCAGCACCAACCCACCTCCGTGGCTGTGCAATGCCATTGTGGACATGCAAGCAATGATTGCATTGCGCTCAGCACCGGGGACGAGTTGGGGACAGAGTGCTACAGCCTCTGCCATAAGTGTCACCAGAGTGGCGGCCACAAGTGTGCCCTACAGCCCAGGGCTCACATTTCAGCTGCTGGCACCCGTGGGGCTCAGCTCTGTCTTTGTGAGGATTTGCAGGGTATGGAGGGGAGATTCCTGGCTGCCAGGCTGGAAATCCCAGCCAGCAGGTCAGCTTTTGTGGGGACAGTGCTTATGCAGTGTTCTGGAGACATCAGCTGCTAAAAGGTGGGAAAATGTTGCTGAGGGGGCTAGAAAAGAGACAGTGATTTTCTTCTTTCCCTAACAGGGCGAGCTGCCACTCAATGCCATCCAGGTGTCGTTTGAAGAGAATGAGAAAATCTCATTTTTAATAGAAGGTGCATATTCAGGGCTGTGCTGGCAGCAGTCTGGGTTTGGGCTGGGATCCTCTTGTCCCGTGGTGGTGTAGGGACCGTGTGCCTGGGGATGGGGTATGGGGTATGGGGTATGGAGATGAGGTATGGGGATGGGGATGGGATGTGANCGAGGTGTGGATGACAGGATGGTGATGGTGGTTGCATCTGGCATGGCTTGTGACCTCTTATGTATGAGATACTGGAAAGAAACCCCGTTGGAGGAAGCTGCATCTCTTGAATTAGCTCTCCTGATGTCTCAAAGGCAGTGGCCTTGGTGCCAACACAGTGCTGGGAGTTTTTGTAACCCCATGCCCCCATCCCACCATATCATTCTATGGGCTATCTGCAGACATCCTGATCCCAGCCAAAAGCAGAAAATACCCAAAACTCAGAATGAGAAAATGGAGGTGTACAAACAGATGGAGCTCTTCTCTGAACACACAGCAAAAGCTTTCAGTTTGGCTCATAGCAGAGCTCAGATCACCTCATGTGTGCCCAAGAAAAGCTCCTTGCACGCTGCTTTATGCAATCCCATGGCATGAGGCCCACTGTGCCCACGTCTGCCCCTGGTACGGTGTGGGGGTGGGGTATGGGGTATGGGATATGGAGATGAGGTATGGGGATGGGGAAGGGGTATGGGGTATGGGATATAGGGATGAGGTATGGGGATGGGGTGTGGGGATGGGGTATGGGAATGCCCATGGGTTCCTGGGGGAGGCACCATGGACTGCAGCCCAGCCCCAGCAGCAGCCCCGCGCGATGCTGTCTCGCAGGCCGGCTGATCAACTCCATCCGCGTCATCTGCCGCAGCTATGAGGATTACCAGGAGTGGCTCTACTGCCTCAAAACAGCCCAGTTTCGAAATGCTGACTCCTCCCTGTCCGGATCAGAGAGTTTCTCAGGATCAAAGCTGCCACACCTCAGCCAGGTAACAGCCGTTGCGGATTTGCATGGAAACCAATATAAATCCAGTGGGCATGGGGATGGGTGTCCTCGCTGCAAGAGCCCAGGATGAGCTGGACCGTGAAGCTTTAGCCCCATCCACAGGATGCTCAGCCCTAGGGAGCTCCATCTATAGGATGCTCAGCCCTAGGGTCCTCTATCCATGGGATGCTCAGCCCTAGGGAGCTCCATCTATAGGATGCTCAGCCCTAGGGTTCTCTAACCATGGGATGCTCAGCCCTAGGGAGCTCCATCTGTAGGATGTGCGGCCCTATGGAGCAGCACCTGTCAATGCAGGGTGTCAGGATGCTCTGATGCAATCCTCTTCTCTTCCCCTGCAGTTTGCTGGCAGCGGGAGGGGCTCGCTGGCCTCCGATGGCCGCACCAACTCCTGGGCATCTGGAGGGAAAGGGACCAACACCCTGACACACCTGTCCCAGCACAGCGGCTCGCTGCACGACGCTCAGTCCTTCATGCTGCTGGAGGAGCAGCACAGCCCCGGCTATTCCCAACCTCTCCATGTGAGTGAAACCCATGCCCAAATCCTTGGAGATTAGTGGGGAAGGAGCAGGCAAGAGAACCCAAGCAAGGTGGTGGCCATTCATTGCTTACACGTGGGTCCAGGCTGATGGAAAAGAGCCAGCTTTGCCTTTTTGCAGTGCCTGCCCCACTCCAACTGGCCGAGCACCGTGCGGCCTGTGCAGGAGCTGCGGAGGGGGAGCAGCACCAAGAAGCCCAAAGGCAGGTGTGGTCCAGGCACACAGGATGTGGAACAGGCACCGTGCAGCCTCCTCCCCCAGCACCCCGTCCTGCCTGCCCTGTACAGCGAGCCATACTGCACCTATAGCACACCACATCGCCCCACGGACCCCCCAGCACAGCTGGAACTGAGCAATGTAAGGGTTCATCCTCTCCAATTCCTTCTGTTATCCTCAATGTGATGCTTGTGGGAATAGCAGCCCTGATTGCTGCTGTAGGGAAGCAATCTGGCTTAGGAGTGGGGGGCCCCCGTGGTGGGCATCAGCTCTGTCATTTGCTCTGTTTAGGTCCTGCAGTGCCAGAAGATTGCCCAGCCCCTGCCTGGCAGGCACTGGATGGAGGTGCTTGGGGCACAGAGACACCCCCAGCCTCCTGCTGATGCTCCATACCTTGCCAGCGTGAGTTTGTCAGTGCAGCCCTGGGGCAGGGAGCAGCCCTGCAGTGCTGTTCTGTAGGCACACGGGAGGGGCTGGAGGCTTGATTTGCCTCTCTCAGGACTGGAGCCCGTTGTGTGGGTGCATCCTGGGGAGTGGGGATGGCATGGGGTACCCCAGAGCTGCAGCACTGTGCCGTCCCCATCGGTGCATCTCCTCCTTTCCAGGTGTCATCTCTGCCCGAGGAACATCTGGGCCCCTTGCTGCAGCCACCAGGTGAGGCCCGTGGGTGCTGCTGGTGCTCCATCCCCATCTGCACCCCCATCCACGTCCCCGTTGGTATCTTTAGAGCACGGCTGAAGGAGTGCGGGGACCCATGTGTGCCCTGCCCTCCTCCTTGCTGAATCAGGCTGCTTTGGAGGAGCTCTCAGGGCTGTGCTGTCTCCCTGCAGATGATGGCATCGGTGCCTACGATGTGCCGGAGGGCGGCTGCCTGCACCGTGACTCCGCAGTGTACCACGACTACGCCGAGCTGCAGAGCTTCCAGAGCGAGCTCAGCTATGACAACCTGTGGGACGCCGAGGGCAGGGAGCCAGAAAGCCCAGCACCCTTCTATGAGGTGTGAGCAGAGGGCTCATTGGGCACAGGACGGCCCCTGGGCTCTGTTCTCCCACCCCAGTGGGTGTAGGAAGCAAAGGGATCCGCAGCGATCCCTGGGAGCAGTGTTAAGGACATCCCAGAATGGTGCCCTGGGGGGAAGGGGGGGACCACGTCCTCTCTCACCCCTCGGTGCCTGGGGGCACCTGGGGAGATCAGGGCACAAACAACAGGGGACAGAGTCTGGGTGCTATCGCTCTGCAGCCTCTTGGCCAGATCCCTCAGCACATACGAGGTCAGCAGCAAACCCAAATGCTTTTCTTTTTTACCTGAGGCTCCAAATTCTTAACCTTTGTCCCCTCCAGAGGCTGCAAACCAAACATAGCGACGAAATCTCTGTTTCAGTGCACACAAAGCAACCCAGCAGCATTTTGTACTTGAATGTCTGCGTATTACATTGTACTTACCTGTATTTTCCAGAAGGTATCCAGCAAAGTTTACATGTGAGGTTTGAGTGGATCTGATGTATTTAATGTGTACATGTGGCTGAGTCGGGGATGTATTTAATGTCGAGGCTGTGGATGAGGCTCGGTGCTGCAGTGTGTGTGTTGGGTTGGGTCTTCTGCTGTCGTCGTGTCGTTCCGGGTTTACCTTCTTGTTGGGAAGCTGTGTACTGATAACCAAAAGGATCTATTTATTCAGAATGGAATGGTACTGTGAGCCCTACAATTACAGCACTCTTTCCTCTGGTAGGCGTTGTTCTCTCTTTGCCATCCCTTTGCATTCCCTTTCCCCCCACGTCCTGGGGGTCTCGGGAAGGGGCTTTCCAATTCACCCCATGCACCTGCAGCAAGGTGCACGGCCTTGCTGGCAGCGCTGCACCCCACAGCAGCAGCCCTCCCCCCCCCAGCTGCACTGGGCTAAAGTGCATCCCTGGCACATGGCTGCAATGTTGGGTCCTGGGCTCCATCTGGGTGAGACTCGAATATCCCCTCCTGGCATTGCTCTCATACAGCAGGAGGTGGCAATAGCGGCACAGTCCCACTGTGCTGTCCCAGCTCCCAGCACTCCCTCTGAAGCCCTCCGGATGGCAATGACACAGCCCTGACCTAGCAGAAATGTCTGCAGGAAGCTTTGCTCTCATCTCATGACAGGGGAGGTGACTGAAATATAAAAGGAGCTGCTGTGGCCGAGCAGATTGCAGCACGGGGCCATTGCCACCCTGGCTCACAGGGTGCACGCAGGCCAGCACCTGCCTGACTTTTTCAAGGAGGTGACAGCCATGGGAGCTGCATGCAGGGCAGGGTGCCCACCTCGGTGACACGCACGCAGCCTCCAGGATGCACCCAAAAGGTCGTTTCTATTGTGGTGGGGCTGGGGCTGGGATGCTGAGCTGCTGGCTGCTACCTCTGGGGGTGCACCGTGGGTTGACCTGGCTGCTAAGAGAGGTGAGGGCTGGAAAGGCCACGCTCTGAAGGAGCACACCATGCAGACACGGGAATGCACGCAAAGTATTAAATGACATAGATCTTTATTGGAAGCTTCCAGCATATTTAGTCTGTTCTCTTCCTCCACGCAACCCCTCATACCCAACATACAGCTCCTACACAGTCCACGCAGAGCCAGTATCTCTCCCTCATCACATGCTGCTGTGTATCCCACTGCATAACTACACTGTGTGCTCTCTGCTCTGCACTTGTGGTCTTCAGTGCAACCCATGTATGGCACTCTGTATTGCAAAGGAAGAGCAGAACCTCTTCTTCTTGCCCCTTATTGCCTCGGACTGCTCCTATAAAGCTCCTAGGCAGACCCACATGGGATTTTGGGGCAGATTTCCCCAGTTCTTTTGTGGATCTGGTCCCTAAGTGCTTACCCAATCTCACGTTTGTGCTGTTTGCAGACTTGCAAGTGCAGAAAACCCTCATGAAAAATGCTCTTGGGTGACCAGGAAGGCTCTAGAGACAGAACCGCTTTGTTTTTGCCTTCCACCCCTCTGGGTCTCACCCCCTCCTCCCCCACAAGGTCACACTCTCACCCTCCTCCTCCTCCCACTCCATGTCTCCAGGACAGGAGCAGCGTGGAACAAACAGACCCCAGAGCTGGCAGCCACCGGAGCCAAATGTGAGCTCCCTGTGCCCTCTCCGACACGCTCCTGTCCTTGCCAGGGCTCTTCCCAGTGCACAGCCCCAATCCCTTCTGTAGAACACGAAGCACTTTTTCTGTTTGTTCTTTTTGCTCTCCATCTTGGTGTTTTGCCAGTGGGTGACCCCCACAGGGAGGTCGGATGCCAATCCTGCTCCTAGCAGGTGGCATAAATATGCAAGAGGTGTGCAAAGAAAGAACAGAGCCGGCCCACGCCGGGCTCCTCTCCTGTCCAGCGCAGGTACAAACCGCCTACCGTGTTGTCACCGGAAGGATCCTGCTCCCCGTGACGTCCTGACCCCTTTGGGGATGGCTCCTGAGAAGTCTCAGTGCTGGGCTCTGGGCTCCTCATGCTGCCCAAGAACAAGGTGCCCGTCCTCAGCTGTCCTTGGGAACGTGCTATCCTGGGGCTAGGTGCGGGGCCGTCCTTCCCTGACCTGCCGTCGGAAGTAGCGGATGGCAGACAGCGTGCCAAAGCTTGCCAGGAACACTGGAAAAGAGCCCGTCACATTCCCATAGTGAGGCTGGGAGCTTCTTGCAACCTAAAGAGCATTCTCCCAACTTGGAGGCCATGGGACCTCCTGCTATGTATCCCCATCTCACGGGGTTGTTCTCAGTGCATTCCGTCCTGCGCTGCCCACACCTTGGAGACCGCTTCTGGACCTCTAGTCTGGGCACATGAGTCATCGTTCCACCAGATGGCTGTCTCAAGGGAAAGACTGCACAGACTTCATTTGTGTGATGAGAAGTGAAAGGACTGAGCACCGTGGTGGTGATGGATTGAGCACATTGCTGGGGAGTCATTGAGCACCATGATGGTGTTGGATTGAGCACCATGTTGGTGTTGGATTGAGCACCAAGATGGTGTTGGATTGAGCACCATGATGGAGTTGGATTGAGCACCATGATGGTGTTGGATTGAGCACCATGATGTTGCTGGATTGAACACCAAGTCGGTGTTGAACTGAACACCATGATGGAGTCGGATTGAGCACCATGATGGTGTTGGATTGAGCACCATGATGGAGTTGGATTGAGCACCATGATGGTGTTGGATTGAACACCATGTTGGTGTTGCATTGAGCACCATGATGGTGTTGGATTGAGCACCATGATATTGCTGGATTGAACACCAAGTCGGTGTTGAATTGAACACCATGATGGTTCTGGATTGAGCACCATGATGGTGTTGGATTGAGCACCATGATGGAGTTAGATTGAGCACCATGTCGGTGTTGCATTGATCACAGTAGATCTACACGAGGTGTGGATGACAGGATGGTGATGGTGGTTGCATCTGGCATGGCTTGTGACCTCTTATGTATGAGATACTGGAAAGAAACCCCGTTGGAGGAAGCTGCATCTCTTGAATTAGCTCTCCTGATGTCTCAAAGGCAGTGGCCTTGGTGCCAACACAGTGCTGGGAGTTTTTGTAACCCCATGCCCCCATCCCACCATATCATTCTATGGGCTATCTGCAGACATCCTGATCCCAGCCAAAAGCAGAAAATACCCAAAACTCAGAATGAGAAAATGGAGGTGTACAAACAGATGGAGCTCTTCTCTGAACACACAGCAAAAGCTTTCAGTTTGGCTCATAGCAGAGCTCAGATCACCTCATGTGTGCCCAAGAAAAGCTCCTTGCACGCTGCTTTATGCAATCCCATGGCATGAGGCCCACTGTGCCCACGTCTGCCCCTGGTACTAAGAAGGCAAGGAAGAGCCGGCCAAGAGCTCCTTGTGATCGTGGTGTGGAGCTGCTTTAGCTAGCATGCTATTCTCAGCCCGGGTGTCAGCTTCCTGGTGACCTTCGTGGGGAACATTTCTCCCAGCAGCCTGGGGCCACCTCGATGCCATCTTGGTGCTGCCTCCATGCCACCTTGGTGCCAACCAGCTCCGCAAAGGCTGTTCTGGGATAAAACTGGGGTACAGAGCTACGTGCAAGGCAGCAGACCCTATGCACAGGGAAAGACCCTAAGCAAGGGGTCAGGACCAACATTCCTATAGGAGATGTTAGAAAGCCCCTTTGGAACAGCTGGAAAACAGCCACATTTTCCCACTGGCACATTTTGGTGATGGCATCCCTGCCTTCCTCCCTGCACACCCCATCCTCCCCCAACCCCACACACCACACACCGGTTTTCCAGGCATCCGGAGCCTGCAGGTCAGAGGTCTTCACCGCCCAGGAGGCAAAGGCACAGAAGACGAGGCACATGTCCTTGTGGGTCAGCGCCAGCGGGGCCTCGGGTCTGCCTGCGGGAAGGGGAGCAAGCTCAGGATGCAGCCCCGAAGTTGGTGCTTTTTGCTCCTGCCTCATCAGATTGCAGCTCAGCAGTCACTGCCATATCTCAGGGTCCTTTGGTGCAGAAGGATTTGGCTATTTTCCCTCCCATCCTCTCACCAGGAACTCATGTTGTAGTTCTGCAGGATGGCACAACCATGGGGACAACTAACCCAGCTAGGAGAGGGATTGAGGCCAGCACACAGCCTGCTGCATGCATGCAAACTGCACACCCTGCTAAATGCATGCACAGCACACACCCCGCTGCACGCACGCTCAGCACACACCTTGCTGCATGCATGCATGGTGCAAAGGCAGCAATGCACAGGCCGCAGCAGTCTCCATGCAGAGCCAGCTGTGGACGCCAGCTGCTTTACCTCTCAGTGCAAGGGCCATGTCCAAAGCTGGTGGGTGCTCAGGACCCCCTCCCAGTGGCACCAAGGCAAGGTGGGACCCTCTCCGTGCCAGTGACGGGGAGGTGGGCGTTCGGGTTGTGCCGCATGGCTTTGGCCTCTGAAGGATGGACATCAGAGCCCCCACAGCTTTCCTCACCTCGGAGGCTGGTGAGGAGAAGAGAAATCCCCTCCAGCCCCCCCTGTGCTGGGGTCTGTCGGGGAAGAAGTGTTCATACAGCTCAGGCACTGTGGCAACCAGGGGCTCTTTGGCTGTAGCCGCATCGGGATCCTCCTTTCGCAGCTCAGCATGGTGCAAGCCAAAGAACTCCTTCCTCTTCCTCTCCTTACCCTTGGCTTGTTTCCTCCTTCCTTCAGGTTCATTGAAAAAATACTCATACAGTTCAGGCAAGGATATTTCCCTTTCCAAGGGCGTTTTCTCGCCCTCCACCGCATTCTCTGCTGCTTCTTCTTCCCCCTGGGAGTCGCAGAACAAATAGTCGTACATCTCCGGCCACGTCACACCCAGGGTGTCTGTCCCAGGAGGGCCCCCAACTGTGAATGCTGGGGAGCCCATCTCCTGGGGGGGGCTGGCTGTGAACTCCCCGCAGCCCCCAGCAGCAGCAGCCACACTTTGGGGACCGAGAGCCTTCCCCTCCTGGCACAGCTCTCCCAGCACAGTGACAGCCACTGGTGTGGTGACAACCACTGGCATGGCATCTGGCGTAGTGACCACAACCGGTGGGGTGACAACCACTGGCATGGTGTCAGGTGCAGTGAACACCACTGGCACAGCATCAAACACCCCTGTGCTTCCCACCTGTCTGGCCAGCTTGGTGGCCCATGCCTTCCCTGGTGACTGTGCCCCTGACTCCTTTGCCTTCAGCTTTGGGGACACGCTGGGAGGCACATCCACCAGCTCCGCACCAGGGCTGCCCGTCGGCCGTTTGCCCTCCGCAGCCTCCTCGCTGCTCAGCCTCATGGGTGCAGCTTTGGCTGCCTTCTCTTTCCCTTTGCCCTTCCTTGAGGTCAGCGGGGAGGATGAGGGGGCCCTGCTGGGTGCTGTGCTGCCCTCCACCAGGCTCCCTGCTGGCTCCTTGTCCCCAGGGGTCACCTCGGTGCCACCAGCTCCGCGCTGCTTGCGGCTCTTCCTCGCCGACGTTGGCACTTTGGGTCTCACCACCTCCAGGACTCTGGGCTGGCTGCCTGCTTTCTCCCCAAGCTCTGCAGCAGGCTCTGCAGCAGGGTGCTCATGGGGGGATCCCGGCACCCCAGCATGGCTTTTCCATGCAGTAGCCTCCTGGGCACCTCCCTGTGCCACTGCTGGGCTCCCACAGGGCTGCTCCACACCAGCGTCCTCTCCTCGGGCACAGGGCGCAGCAGGGTGCCCAGCATGCTCCATGGCCCCGCTGCCAGCAGCTCCTTCCCCCAACGCTGCATCCTGCCCCGCGGTGCCCTCAGCTGCAGGAGGACGGGGCGGCTGCCTGCCCTGCCCGCTGGGCATGGCGGCAAGCAGCGGGCAGATGGGCTGCTTGCCTTCACGTAGAATGGATGAGCACGGATCTGCTTCGTCCTCTCCGCACAGCCCACGTGGGGAGCAGCTCACCTTGCCAAGCCCTGGCTCGGTGCCTGCCCTGGTGCTGCACGGAGCGGGCACACCGTCCCCTTGCTCAATGTCACTGAGGCACTGCTCCTCTGCTGTGGCCAGGGCAGCCGGCTCTTGGTTGCATTCCTCCACCGCCCGCAAGAACTCAGCCCAGTCGCGGTCGTTCAGCTGGATGCTGTATTCGAAGTTATCCATGCCTGCAGCAGCACAGCAAGGGGAGGGGGCCGGAGAGAGCAGGGAGTGAGGAGGGGGCATGGCATCACTAGCAGAGCATGCCCCCTAGCCATCGGCCCTGCTCATTTTGGGGCTGGAATCAGTGGGATCTGATCCCTTGAGGATGGCTCGTGGCAGACCCCACAGATGGTGCTGAGCTGGATATGGCCATGGCCACTCCATTCAGGGCTGCTCTGGGTATTCCCTTTGCACAGCACCAAGATATTGCGTCTCTCCTTCCCTTTTCCCACTTGCTTTGCCCCCAACCTGGGCAAGAAACAGAGGGCTGAGGCTCTTTCCTGCTGCCCAGCGCCATGCAGGAGGGAGCATGCAGTGCAGCCCACGCAGAGAGGTTTGCAGCCTTTTAGGGTGGGAGATGCAACAGAGCCCAGAGCCAGCAGGGGGGACCAGGCAGCAGAAGGAGAAGCAGAAAGACCACAACACAGCATCCTACCTGTGCCACAGCCCCAGGTGGTGACGGAGCCATTCAGAGAGCCGCGCAGGAAAATCCCCCCAGCACAACATGATGCCGTACCCTTGACGGGGGCAGAGAGCTTCAGCTCCGCTCCATTCACTGCTAAAAATAGTCCCTGTGTCACCTGAGCTGTGGGGAGGGCAGCTCCTTATTTAGAAGCTGCTGGGGCAGAGGCGAGGTGGCGGGCGGCACGTCGCTGCCCTGTGCTCTATGGGGTCCATGGGACTGTAGCCCCATGGGATGGGCATCGCAGCCTCATGGAAATGGGTATCACAGCCCTATGGGTACCACAGCCCTATGGGTATCACAGCCCCAAGGGATGGGCATCGCAGCCCCACGGAATGAGTATCACAGCCCTGTGAGTATTGCAGCCCCATGGGCATCGCAGCCCCATGGGATGGCCCATAGATGGGTCATGGAGAGCATCAGTGGGATCAAAGAGTGCGCACAGGGGAAGTGAACGGCCACGGGACGGCAACCAGAACCAGAAATAGCCCCATTAGCCAGAAATAGCTGGGAACTGCTGCCCTGCCCCAGCTGTGGCCCCGTCCTGCAGGGAGGAAGCTCCCCTGCGCGGCTGCCGTCACGCACTGCACGGCCACGCGGCAGCACGCGGCCCGAAGCATCCTGCAGGCTGACGCAGGCGGGGAGAGGGCCAGTGGGAACACGGGGAAGGGAAGAGGGCTGCTGCCTGCCCGCCCTATCTGCCGTCTGATCTGGCTGCACCCTGCTCCCCCTGCTCCCCGCACGTGCTCGCAGACGCAGAAGGGAAACCAGCCGGCTTCCTCCCCTTGGCTGCGCCCGCTTCCTTCCCTTTGAGCCCTCCACCCCGCCTCGCAGACCGCAGCGGGGAACATGAAAGCTGCAGGCGCAGCAGGACGGAACCGGAGCCAGCAGCGGGCTGTTAGCGGTGTCGCGCTGACAACCGGCACCAAACCCAACAGGAACTGCACACACCCCGGCCCGCGGGACACAAGAGCGGCTCAGAGCGAGAGGCGTCCAAGTGTTTATTTTGCTGGCCGGGGTGAAGCCCACGCACCGTCCTCGGGGGAGCTGCACATCTGCAGGCGCTCCCCAGCCTTCCTCTGGGCTGACCCTGAAGGCACAGCGTGCTGTAGGGTGATGCACCCCATGCTGCTCAGGGGATGCTCCGGTACCTCCAGCTGCCGCCCGCTCCCAGCCCCACACATTGCTGCTTGGGCACTCAGGACGTGATATAAATAACGGATGTCACCCTGTAATTAGAGATGGGACTGAAATAACGCAGCAGATGAGGCCCCTCTCTGCCCAACAGCACAGGATGGAGCGTGGGAGAAGGAGCCAGGAGCAAGGGCATGGAGCTCAGGGAAACTGAGGATCCTCTTTTGTGCAAAGGGTTTCTTTGAGCTGAACCCACTCCAGGGAGAGTGCAATGTGGGTTTGATTACAAAGAAGCCCTCCTTGCCTGGATCCAGACCCATCACAGTGTGTCTGCACAGAGGGAGAGATGGGTTTGCAAGAAGCAAGATAGACAATTATAACAAGCATAATGGAAAGAGAAAGACATCTCCAGATCCAGGAAGGGGTTAACCTTGCACTGAAACTCCAAGCTCAGTGCCGTAACCACCAGGCTGGTTCTGCTGGTTTGGGGCAGGTGAGGCTGGGAATCATCACCCCCAAACCATAGAGGTCGGCATTGTTTTTCCCTAACCCCCCTTTTTTTTTGGTGTGTGTGTGTGCGTGGAACTCTGTCCGCAGGCTCTGTTAACATCCCAGCCCGTGCTTCCCAGTGGGCTCACTCAAAGGTCAGTGCCTTGGCTGCTGCAAAACCCAGCCCGCGCCTGGCTGACACCCCGCCAAGCTCTCCCAAAGCCTCGCATCCTGGCCTGAGTTTCGGGTTGCTCATCCAAGTCTAGCTGGGTTTCAGGTTTCCCTGCAAGCGTTGGCTGCTCTCGGTGCGCAGCAGCCTTGGGACACAGCTCCGTGCTGGCAGGATGGGTCCCTGTGCCAAGGGGATGTCAGCTGTGCCCACGTGGAGCTGCAGAAGGAGTCGGGGCCGCCACGGGGTTGTGGTGTAAAGCTGCATTGCTGAGGTGTGAGGCAGTCACACGCAGTGTGGTTTGTGGTGGCGGAGGCTGGGGACCAGCATCCACCACCAGGTGACAGCTGTCACCCCACAGCCACCTCTCTGCAGTGCTCAGTGAGATGCCTACAAGCCCTTCCTCAGCAGCCAGAGCTCTGCTCTCTTTGTCCTTTTTTGTCCCCATCAGTTTGCTGGGCTGAAGCTCCAGCTCCCAGGCATCCAAATATCACTGCCAGCAGGATCGGTGCTTCACCTGCGGAATCCATTTCCCTGCCACTTCCACTAGGTGTCACTTCCAGCCAGAAAGTCAGCGCTTTCCCCAGATTTTTCACCTCCTGGTGCACGGGGTTATGCCAACCCTAAAAGGGGGCTGCAACGGCCAGGAGGTTGGGTTGGGGAGTTCTTGGGTTGGGATGTTGTTGGATTAGGATGTTGTTGGTTTGTGGTGGGGTTGGGTTGGGATGAGATGGGACTGTGTTGGAATGGGATTGGTTTGGGATGGTGTTGGGTTAGGATGGGATGGGATGGGATTGGGTCGGGATGGGGTTGGGTTGGGATGGGGTTGGATTGGGATGGGGTTGGGTTGAGAGGCATTTGGGTTGGGATGGGGTTGTGTTGGGAAGCTGTTGGGTGGGGATGGAGTCAAGCAGGCTAGGGACAGATGTCAGTGCTTGGAGAGAATTGGAGAACTGCAACTGGGATGAGGTGCTCGGACTGCACTGATCCCCAGAGCCTGGAGAATTCAAATGCCACTAACACAGAGCGCATGGCCATCCCAGTGCCACCAGTAACACCAGTATCACTACTACCACCAGTACTACCAGTGCCACGGGCTGCCAGGCTCCTGGCTGAGCACCCCTGGGCCGTGCAGGGGGCAGGAAGCAGGAGGCAGCAGGAGCTGTGATGCTCCAGCACTGCTCACATCCTGGCTCTGGTGGCACCATCAGAAAAGGGATCCCCTCCACTCCCACAGACCCATCTGCCTCCCAGCAGGGCAAACAAACCCACCTCCCTCTATCAGGCCATTGTCTTTTGAGGAAATGTTATTGTTTCCAGCAAAGCCCTTCCACCGCAGACAGCTCTCCCATCTTCCTGTCTCCCTGCTCACATCTGGGAATCCTATTTCAAGCGCACATTTTTTTTCCTCCAATTCTTCATGAAAGTAAAATATTTCTTCTTCCCCCTTTCCCTTGCAAGGGGGGGGGATGTGCAGCTTGCACTTGGATTTGCATAGCAGTTGGGCTTGGGCTGGGTGTTCTAAATGATTGAGGTCCTTTGCATGCTGCAAAAGTCCTAGTGGCTCCTTGAGCAGAACTTAAGGCACCCCTGGATGCAATGGCTCCGCACGCTGGGGTGTGCAGAGCGCAGTGCCGTGCAGGGCTGGAGCTGCTGCAATAACCCTGCTAATAGCAATGCCAGCACAGACACACAGTACTAATGGAAATCTGTGCTACCTGTCTGACTCATCTCTGCCCATTGATTTAGCAGCTGAGACCGAACCGAAGAGACAATAACAACTGCAAAGCAGGAGCAGACAGCAGAATTACAGCTGGAAGGAGATGAAAGGGTTGGGAGGAGCGCGCTCCATCCCTGATAGGACTCGGTGCTCTGATCGCCGGCTGCAGGAGCGTGGCATTGCAACCCGGCTCTGCCCCATGGGATGTGGGGGGGGGTCCGTGGCTGTGACTGCACAGAGGGGGCTGCCCACAGCTCGCCCACCCCTGCACGAGGCCGTGGCTTAGAGAACTCAGCGTGGGAGCAGGGCTGCCCCACTCCGGCGTCTTAACAAGAAGCAGCTGCTGGAGGCGGAGGGAGGGATTGCACAAGGAAAAGGCCCCACTGCATTAATTAAAGGTCACAGGGCCATTCCAGAGGCTTCCCAATTACCTTTGGAAGAGTGTCGCTAATGTGAGATAATGATGTCATACGGCCACTAATGAGGCAGGTTAACCAGGCCCGCCGCCCCCTCCCCACGCCAGCACAGGCCCTCTCCTGCCCCCCCCCCCAAGTAAGGTGCCTCACCCCACTCATAATGGGGGAGAAGGAAGAGGCCATGCCCCAGTTTGGGGTTTTGCACCCAGGAGAAGTCCCAGCAAGGCCCATTTTGGTGAAGTGCTCCTTGGGAGCGATGTCAACAGGATATTGTTCCACCCTGACCCTGCTGCCCGCGTGGCTCCAACCAAATCCAACCCCATTAGCGCTCCTTAATGGAGCGTAATTGCAAGCTACAAATCCGCCTCCCGATGTGTGGAGCTCCCGGGGGCTTTGGGGCACGAACCCACTTTGGGGACAGCCCCATCCCCTCGGACCTGCCCTGAGCAATGCACTGGGATGAAGGTCTGGGGGAGCAGGGAAAGCTCTGCCGTTCCGCCCTGCATCGACCCACGTGCAGGAGCTGCTCCTGCAAATGGGGGCTGGCTGATAAGCCGTAATAGCAGCCACCTCCGGAGAGCTGATAAGCATCCCCTGTCCCCAGCTCAAACCCACAAGCACACACAGAATAAGCCGAGGAGCTGCCAGCTGCAATTTATCAGCGACGGGAAGAGACAGCGCACGGCTGGGAGCGAGGGAGCGCTTGCAGAGGTGGAGGGAGCGCTCCCGGGAAGGCAGAGCGGAGCAGCGCTGGGTTATTAATTATCCACAGCGCTCATCCCTCCCACGTTCTGCAAAGGGGAGGGGGGAAAAAAAAATAATGAAATAAAATAAAAGTTGTCAGGGCAAAATGGAAATGGGCGGGTGGGAGACGGGAGATGAAAAGGGGAACGGCGGGGAGAGGAGGAGCAGGGCTGTGCTGGGAGCTGCCACGCTGTGCCAGGGCCGGGAGAACACGGCGCTGCTGATAAGGAGCTGTTTGCCCATAGGGATCCCACGAATCCCCTAACCTGCTGTGGAGGCCGAAGGGTGGGGTGTTTTCCCTTTGCCGGAGTGCTGACATCTGCTGCAGGAATCCTGCTCCCATGGCTCCCCAAACGCTGGGTGGGATTTTTCCATGCGCTCACGGCTCAGCCTAAACCAACAAAATCCTCCCCAACCTGCAGGGGAGGAAGGGCTGGGAAGGGCTGGAGCAGTAATCCCTGACCTTTGCTAATCCACAGGCAATCGCTGCGCGAGAGCTGCACGCTGCAGGAGACCACGGGCTTTGCTCTCCCTGTGGGCAGCACTTGGAACCTCACCAGCTCGGAGCTGCCCTGGGGGGGCAGGGGGAGGCGATGGGGCTGTGGGATGGGCCCTGCAGGCTGTGGGACCTTTGGAACGCTGTGCTGGGAGCTGAGCTGAAGGGCAGCATCTCCCCCTCGCTCATTTCTTCCATGCTGAAGTGAGGATAATGAGCCCGAGAGAGCTGGGAGATGCAGCTCCAAAAGCCAGCACTGTGTAGCAACTGAGGTTGTTAGCACCGGTGGGAAAGTGCTCTCAGCTCCAAGCAAAATGTGGATGTTGTGAGCAAATTCCTCTCACCGGGATTCTCACCGCAGACCCAGAGCCCCATTTTGGGTCAAAGTTTTCTGGCCCCCAGTGTCTCCCCTCAGCCACGATGCAAATCCAGCCTGTCACCCAGCCCCAGCTCTATGCAAAAACACCCCTGTTGCAGCACACCAAGTATTTGCCAGCTAAAAAAGCACCGAGAGAGCTGCAGAGATGAGCAACACCTGCATGCAAACCCATCCTCAGCTCCCCACCTCCCTGCTCAGCTGCACTGTGGGATACCCCTGGCTTGAGGTGCACGGCCACAGGGCTGCTCTGAGCCATGCGCTGGCACCGCTGCCTTGCAATGGGTGCTGCTGCCTTGTGGTGTGCTCGCTTCAGTCCCATCCTATGTGATGGGACCACCCAGCTCAACACAATCTTTTGCAGTGGCTTGGTCAGCCCAATCTACATCAGCTTCCCTCTGCAGTGCTGCAGCTTTGCATGGAGCAAAACATGACTTTGCATGCAGCTAAGCACGACTTTGCACAGAGCACAGCACCAACATGTGAGGCCTCCCCAGTCCATAACCTCAAAGCACCAAGGGGGAGGCAGGAGGGCGGGTGGGCTGTGCATCCTTCCCACCAGGCTGCCAACGTCACCTGGCAAAGCAGGGCCGTCGGAAGACATTGTCCTGCATGCTCCCCTCCTCCCCGTCTGGCACCACCAGGCACTTGTGAATGTTGATCCCTGCTCAGGCTGAGTGCGAGTTGCTAATTGCTGCTGACACCCACCTGGCTGGGGTATGTGTGCCCCCTCCCCAGCATCCCAAAGGCACAGGCGCTGGGAGTTGCAATGTGGGACCCTGACTGCGGGGTCATGCTCCCGGGCATGAGCTTGGCTTCGTATCTCTGCCATGCTGCAAAGCAGCTTTGGCCGTGCTTTTCTCTGCACAGCTTCAATCTGAACCTTCCCTGGGGAAGCCCCCCCCCCCTCCGCCCCCACTAAAAGCCCTCCCCAGCTCTGTATGGAGCTGCCAAGGGCAGAGCTTGGTGTCTGCAGGCAACACCCACAGTGTGAGGGTGGCCAGGCTGCCCCATTGTCTCCTTCACAGACATTGTCCCCCACCATGGTCCCAGGAGGGGACATGGTAGCAGCAGGGGGGGGAGCTCTGGAGCAATCCCATAAATGCTGGGATGAGATCCCAAAGCTCTGCCTCTGTACCCCGAGATTCAAAGAGGCTGCCTCCAGGATGGCACTGATGGGGGGCAATTATTCATCGTTATTTAATGAGGATATTAAACCGTAGTGCTCAGCCCCAGTTTGTGCATGGGATGAGTCTTTGGGGAGTAATTGCGCTGAGAAATGCTCACTCCCAGGGACAGACATGTGATGAATTAACTTTGGCAATACTTGCAAACCGTGTCATGCCAATCAGGCGAAGGAGATTGAAAAAGAGCTGAAGTGGAAAGGTGGGCAGAGCCTAGAGGCCTGGAGACAATTGGCAGAGACAGGGCAGGGGCGAAGGCAGGGCGAGCCCTCACTCCAGCCCCACAACACCTTTAGGGCTTAAGGCAAAGTGACAGCCAGGAACAACCTCAAACACCACTGCCCCGAGAAACCCCCAGGAGAGCCCCGGGCACACAGAAAGGGCTGGTGGTTCTGGGCACCGGGACCCCCAGCAGAACACCAGTTAGAATTGGATTGGCCAGCCCCATCTGGATCCCCTCGGAGAGCAGCAGCCCGTCCTTGCTGTTGATCTTGGCCACCGTGGGGGCTCGCAGTATTTTTCCAGCTGCAGTTTGGGCTTTGCTTTCTTTTTCACTCTTTTTTTCCCCAAGCCAGATCCGTATCAAACTGTGTTATTCTGCATTGCAAAGTGTAAACACCATCCAACAGCGCAGAGGGAAGTGGGGCAGAGCCAGCATGGGGCAGGGCTGTGGTGTGCGCCCTGTGCTGCACCCGTGAACTCCCCGACACGGAAAGCACGGCGTGGGGCTGTCTGCTGCCACTCTGCTCTGCTCCCATCACTTCCCCATTGCAGAGCTGCTCCCAGTTCGGCGGTGCACTGGGGTTGTTCACTCTGAAGCCTAAGGAGGAACGCTGAGGAGCAGCTGTAATTAACCATTGCATTCCTGTGTGGGTTTTTTTTCCAAGACGTGAGCCTGCACGGTCACTGAGTTAATCTGGGTTTCAGCAGGAGTGAACTGAGGGCTTTGCTCCGTGCTCCTGTTTCCCTCTTATTAAACGCTGCAGAAAGGACCCCAGCACTTTGCATCCCTCTTGCACGCAGCAGCAGAGCAAAGCAATGCGAAGGAAGCAAAGCAAATAAGCAGAGCAAAGCAAGGCAGAGCAGCACGCAAGGCTGCCCCACTGCCTGCCCCACAGCCCCATGCCCCACTGCCTTCCTCCTACGCTCCAGCCTGCTTGCTGGCACACCTGCTGCAATGAATGAGCACCGCCCTATGTCGCTGTGCTCAGGGTGGAGCAGCCAGCCCTTGGGTGGATGCCTCCGAGACATCTCACCTCTATGACTCCATCCTCCTGCCTTGCACTCAGAGGCAGGTCCTGATGAGCCACACGCATTTTTCAAGCACGTTTCCGAGGTGCCCGGAGCCTGAACTTTGCCCAAAACCCACTGAAGTGTCCCCATTGGCAGCAGCCCTAGGAGTGCCCCATGGGGCACAAAGCAGCAGCTGAGTCTTGTCCATCAGATTGCTGCTGACTCAACCCCAAGAGGCCGTGAGCTCTGCAGACGATCCTGTTCTTTTACAGCCGATTCACACTGGGGCTACCAATGAGGCTGAATGGATACGCTGCACCTGAACACCTCAAAGTGCAAGGATGAGTTGGAGGTTTTCATTGTCAGACATCTCCTGGCATGGCTTGGGTGTCTTTCCATCTAGAGAAGGTACAGGAGGGGAAGGGAAGACACAGAGAGAAGTGTGATGGTGGGACACGGCCTGGCTTTCAGCTCACCGGTGGTCATGATAGAATCAGAATCATTAAGGTTGGAAAAGACCATGAAGATCAAACAGTCCAATTATCAGCCCGTCACCGCTGTGCTCACTGACCATGTCATAAGAATCAGCAGTGTTGGAGCAGTGGTGCCGGGGGATTTCCCTCCCTCCTCTCCCACACTGCCAAGCACAGGGTTAGGCAATGCTGGCTGATAAGAGCCAACCCATAAAAGGCGTGTGAGGGCTTCCCATGCTCACCTCGGCAGCCCCGTCCCTTCCTTTCCCTCCCTGCCCCATGCATCACTCATTAACCCAGAGCCCAGCTCACCCTGGGGCTGCACGGACGCCTGGCACTGGGTGAGGCTGAGGCTTCCCACGGGCAGGGGATGGGCTGGGGCAGAGACCCACATCCAGCCCTGCATCTGTCCCCACACCCATCCCCTCATCCCTGCATCCGTCCTCACATCCATCGCTGCATCCATCCCTGCATCCATTCCCACTTCCATCCCTACATCCCCGCAACCACTTCTGCACCTCTCCAATGTCACCACCCGTGCCACTTGGGCCAGAGGGCAATCCCACCACGTCAGACAGCCCTGCAGAATGGTGCTTTGTTCAGCACGCCCTACAGCAAACCCACCAGGAACCCGAGCACGATCCTCCCCCATGCAGCGCCGCAGGGGGGTCCTGAATGAGCAGGCTCCAGCAGATGAGCCACGCTCCTGCATCCCTGCCCAGCAGCACGTATTGCAGAGCTTGCCTCCTGCAGGAGTTAATTACTGCCACGACTAATAGTGCCCGGGTTGCTGTTTGCAGCTTTTACCCCGCGGACCTGCTCAGCAGGGTAAGGATAGGACGCAGGGCAGCAGCTGAGGTCCCTCCTAGCCCTGAGCTACCATGACAGCACAGGGCAAGCTGCAGCAAGTTTCCAACCCATTAGCAATATCTCTAATTACTCAGTGACCCGCTCTGCCGGGACCTGGGGTATCAGCAGGCTGCAAGCAGGGAGCAGCACGTGGGCAGCCGGGCGCTGTCATCTCCCATCAAAAGCACGGGGCCTCCCGGCACGGGGATGTTCACAGTAATTATCAGCTTTATTCTGCAAGAGGGCACTTATGCTGGATGCCTTTATTTGTTGCAAGAAGCAGATAGGCATCAACATGTGAATGCATGCAAAAGCACGGGTGTGTATGAGCATGCACGCAGGTTTGTGTGCTGCCTGGGCTGTGCACACCGTGCTCACGCACTGCATGTTGTGCGGATGCTTATCGGAGGGGCAGGGATGTATGACGGCCCCGGTTCAAGAAAGCACTTAAACAGGTGTGCAGCTTAAAACATGGTCTTAAGTGCTTTGTTGAATCTAAAGGCACTTAGGAAAACACTTAAATGCCATCTGAAGGAAGGCTGCTTCCCAGCACAGCAGACAAATGGCAGAGCCAGCGGAGAGGAAGCCGGTGTGTTAATGTAGAAACTGAATTATTTATTTTGTCTGACTTCAAATGCCTTCCTCTGCTCTAACATCTGAGTACAGAGAGCAAAGATACTCTCATTTCCTGAGGATGCCAAAGCCCTTTTCTATTTCTATATGAAAAAAAAACAAGCTCCCATCTTCACCCTGGTCAATGGCATCTCCAAAAGACCCATTGACTTGGTGCTGCACCTAAGCAGTGGGGGAAGATGAAGACTGGCACTTTCTCCTCATTTCAGATCTCTGTCTGTGCATCCTGTGCTCCAGCAGGGAAGGTGCTTGCACAGCTTTATGTTGCCCAGGTGCTGCAATGGCTTGCCCAGTGGTTTTGCTGCCTTGATTTATATTGTACCTAATTTGAGACATGCTGGTTGGGTTTGGTTTGGTTTGGTCCAGTTGCTTTTAGTTTGGTTGGGTTGGGATGAGCTGGGTTGGATTTGGTTGGGTTGGGTTTGGTTTGGTTGGGTTGAGCTGGGTTGGTTTTGGTTGGGTTGGGTTTGGTTTGGTTGGGTTGGGTTGGGTTTGGTTGGGTTGAATTGGGTTGAGCTGGGTTGGTTTTGGTTGGGTTGGGTTTGGTTTGGTTGGGTTGGGTTTGGTTGGGTTGAGTTGGGTTGAGCTGGGTTGAGCTGGGTTGGGTTTGGTTGGCTTGGGTTTGGTTGGGTTGGGTTTGGTTTGGTTTGGTCCAGTTGTTTTTGGTTTAGTTGGGTTGGGCTGGGTTGGATTTGGTTGGGTTCAGTTCAGTTTGATTTGGTTTACTTTGATTCCGTTTGGTTTGGTTTGTCCAGCCCTCAGCAAACCAACACTCATTTTCCTCCACCTTTAAAATAAAGCCAGCGTGCAAAGAGCTGCAGTGAGAAGGGATAGAGAAGGACTGAGTGCAATTATGAGGACTGTCAGAAGGGCCATGTGAAGCCGGTAGCAGAACAAACCTTGATTGCTTGAAAATCTACAGCTTTGCAGGAGTCTTCCGTCCTGGTGCCACACTGGAGGCAATGCTGCTGGAGCTGGAGGCACTTTATAAGGGGATGAGAGCTCAGAAAATGAGCTGTCTGCCAACACCCAGGGCTTTCCTCTGGGCTTTCACACCCCTGGGTGGAGTGATGCCCAATGACCCCATGCAACGCCAAGGCAATGATTTGATGAGGATTTTCCTAGGCTGCACTGAGCTAGGCAGAGGTGTTAGAAAGCTCTGCAGTCCCCCTGGGGTGCTCAGCAAGGGGTTAAATGGCACAGAAACGATCAGCAAACAAGCGGATAATGGTGGGCTCCGTGGGTGCGTCTCCCCTCCTTCCTCTCCACTGCAAAATATTCCACCTGCTTGCTCCAGCCATAAAGCCATTCCCGGGGCTGCGAGGAGCACTTGTAAAATCAACAGGGCTTATCGGACCTAAACTTTGGTAAATACTCGGACAATCGCTCCCCTTGTGCTTTCATGCTGGGAGTGTGTTAGGAGCCAGTAATGCACCTGCAAAATGAAGTGCCAGCAGTAGGATCTGCACTCTGGAGGTCTCAGCTCAGTGCCAATGGGGCTACGTGGATCAGACCCGTGGGGAATGGAGTGGGGTGGGATGGGGGAGAGGTGCTGCTGGGTGCCCCCTGGGATGGGGAGGGCTGATTTTAGTGTGCAGCTCCAAAGGCACTTCCTGCCCAGTGTTCTGCACGCCCCAGGCCAGAGCTGGCTGCAGAACGCCGACATCTGCGCTCGCTCTGTGCGTTCCTCATGCCACGGGGGGATGGAAACATCTGGGGGAAGGATGGAGCGAGCCCTGCAGAAGGAGGAAGGTGATGTGGAACAGATGCTGGGAGCCGGCAGAGCATTTGGAAGGGCTGCGTGCGTGCGCGCATGTGTGCAAGAGCTTTGTGGCTTCTGCTGGGAGAAGGGAGCTGCCCTGCTGCCTGCCACCCAGGGAGCGAGCCGCCCCACTGCGACAGGAGCTGGGCTGCCGTGCCAGGAGGTCACACGTTTCTCAAAGCTGCCGGAAGGCAGACGGCTTTGCAGCCAAGCAGATGCTGTGCGCACGGTGCTCACCCGCCCTGGGGAGCTGCAGGAGGGCCCCTCGCAGCCACGCAACCGGCACAGCGCGTGCTCTGGGACACCAAACAGCGAAGCCACAAAGCCTCAGCATGCAGGAGTTGTGTGTTCAGAGGGAACCTGCACACTCCGGACTCACCAAACAGCAGCCAAACCCGCGAGCCGAGCGCAACCGGAGCGCGGCAGCCCGCCAGCCCCTTGGATTTGCTCTGTTACAAATTACACACACCCCGGGCAGGCAGGGCCTCCGCTCTTTGAAAACCTATCCCCCGGTGTTTATTATAGAAACCAGTTGCCCTATCTGTTGACAGCCAAATTGCAAAAGGCCCCGCTGGAACCGCCGCCCCCGTGCTCCCATTTCTGCCTGGGATGCCTTCATCCCAATGGGCTTTGAGGTGCTGTGCTTGGAGACAGGGCTGCACAGCCACCCCCTGGTGCCACCGAGCGCTCTCACTCTGGAGAAAGCTCACCTAAATGATTGCAATGCCACAAAGAGAACAGAAGGTAATAATTAAATCAGAGAGGTGATGCGAGGTCCTTTCATACCCCAGCACGTTTCTCTGTGCCTCCAGGAGCACCCATAGGAGGTAGAGAGCTCTGCACTGAGGGTTATCTTGGGAAAGGTTTCCTTAAAGCACAGCACTGAGCTGCATCACTCAGGGTTTGCAGGAGGGAATGGCGTATGCCGTGCATTGCTGTCCGCCATGCACTGCTGTGTGCCATGCATTGCTGTGTGCCATGCACTGCCGTGTGCCATGCATTGCTGTGTGCCATGCATTACTGTGTGCCATGCACTGCCGTGTGCCATGCATTGCTGTGTGCCATGCATTGCTGTGTGCCATGCACTGCCGTGTGCCATGCATTGCTGTGTGCCATGCATTGCTCTGTGCCATGCATTGCTCTGTGCCATGCATTGCCGTGTGCCATGCACTGCTGTGTGCCATGCACTGCTGTGTGCCATGCATTGCCATGTGCCGGAGCGAGCCATGAGCCCCGCTTATCGCTGTGCTGGGCGAGCGGGTCTGTTCCCAGCTCCTGCAGGTGAGTCACTTCCCCTCTATCTCCTGCATTTCCCATGGGTAAAAACGGGCTCGATAAGCACAGGTGTGTTTGAGGGATTTAACCCCGGCGTGGCTGCGTGGTGCCCTGGGGGCCAGGCTGGGTTCCTCCTCTCTTTTGTCTTCCAGGGTTTCCCTAAGGGGCACAGAACCAGAACGGCACTGCTGGCAGCACGGGGCTGCAGTTTGCTTCCTTGCAGCACAACCCACAAAGAGCAGAGCAGCGAGCCCACCAGCACCCCCAACACTGCACCCCGTGGGATACCAGCACGCTGCATCCCTCCCACCCCCTGCACTGCACTGCCCACCCTGTGCCCCCCACAGGGACTCCCAGCGGGGGCTGCAGCCTGGGCCGGGCGCCAGCATTTCTTCCCCATTTTTTATTTCACTTTATTTTATTATTTTATTTTTTTGGAGGCTTCGCCGGTGTCTGCCTGCTGACTGAAGCTGTCATTATCAGCTCAATAAATCTCTGGCGCGGGTTTTATTGAATCGCTGCCTGAGGGGGAACAAGCCTGTAAAGGTTGAGGAGAGCAGAGCTTTCCCACGCCTGAGACACGCTGCCGGAGCTCTTGCACACATTCCGGGCCTGCCAGCACTCTGCAAATGTTTGGACAGCCTTGAACAAATAACACACCTTTAAAGAGGCCAGCATGAAATTTTTCCTCACCCCTCGGCCGCCCTCCTGCTGCCCCGTGCCCCCCCAGCACCCCGCAGTGCTCCGTGTGTGTGCGCGCGGGGTTTATTTTAGGCTCGTGGCTGTGCTCCAGTTTCGGGGAGGAGGATGGAGGATGGGGATGGGAGGAGGTCTGGCTTTTCCTCCTGCAGGTAGGAACCGGCTCCAGCTGTGATTTGGGGGATGACAATGCTTTATGATTTGTATTCTTTTTGTTGCATCTCATGGTTCCAGGGACGCTCTGCTCCGTGCCCCGTGGCACAGCGCAGGGGATGGAGCCAGGATTTGCCCCAGCGCGGCGGTGGGGCCGAGGGGAGCCTCAGCAAGGATTAATGGAGCAGCCAGCTGCCTGCCTGCTGAGTTCTGGGAATGTCAAACACTGCAGCCATCTCAACAGCTCCTAAAATTCCCCCTGACTCGTTTCCTGTTGCTGCTTTCCCGATGCTGAAAGGCTCAGGCTCCCGTGGATAAAAAAAAAGTTGGAGGGGTTCCAGAATTTAGGTTTCTGCCTCCTCCATCTTCCCTGTCAACGCGTCGTTAAATAAGAAGCAGGAAGGCTGTATTCGCCGTGCGCTCGTCACCAAAGAGCTGAGCGAAAATCCTGCTGGATGGAGCAGGTGACAATTGGGTTCCCTGCTCCCAGGGTCTGTCCCCACGTGCCATACCCGAGCAGAGGGCGGAAGGAGCTGCACAGACCATGACTTGGCTCCCTTTGGGGAAACAGAGGCACACCTGAGGCAGGGATGCTGCAAGGGGCAGGCAGCAAGCTGCTGCACGCACCCACTGACAACCAACCGCACCTTGGGCAAGGTCAACAGCAAACGTAGAATGGGAAGAGCGAAGGTTGAGCAGCACGGCGCAGGGCTGGGTGCAAGGTCCATTGCCAGCACGCTCATAAAGTGTGGATAAGGGAGTGGTTTCCAGCTGAGGAAACCTCTCACGTTGGTTTAGAGGCCACCCAGGTGTCCCCAGGTTGGAGGGGGCCGTGTGTCATCCAAGGCACAGAGAAAGGAGGAGGCTCTGCCGTGCTTTGGTTCTGCACTGGAAGGGCTTTGCACACGCATTGCTGGGATGGGGTGGGTGGTCAACGCTTCCTTCCTCGTGACCACACCCGCATGGATTTGAGTCACTGTGGGATGATGCCGAGCAGAGGTTGGGCTGTGCTCTTCTCTCCCAAAAACCCTTGGGCGGGTTGGGTGCATCCCAGGAACCACAGCGGGGTTTGGAGCGTCCCACTACTTGCTGTGGCGTGGCTGGTTTGGCCAAGGTCTCAGCCCGGCTTGCTGGTGCAGCTGCCCCCCCAAAAAAGCACAGGAACCACCGGTTTGCAGCAGGAAGTGGCTCAAACCTCCTGTTTGCTTTCAAGCCTTCAATTGTCCGTTAGCAGTTAGCAAAGTGCAGACCACAGAATGGGTGGCCCCTTTCCTGGAGAAGCTGTGAAAACCTGCTCGGTTCCTGTGCTAGGAAAGCAAACAAACAAACACGACCCGGCGCTGGGTTTCAGCACATCAGAGCATCTGGAAGCAAACCCTGAGCCCCTGCCTTGCTGATAAGAGCCAGCTCCATTGCCCACCGATGGGAGAACCCGGAGATGTAATTAGAAATGCGAAACGCTCGAAACAAAGGGCAAAAAGCAATCAGCTAAAGGTAATTAAAACGGATTCAGCGAAGCAAAAATGATCCAAACTTAACGCTGGGAGCAGATCCAGCTGAGCAGGCTGGGGCACGGCGGACCCACAGCTCCGGGTCTGTGCTTTAATACCGCTCTGCACTTCTGCAGCCCTCGGAGGAGCGCTTTGCAGAGGTCACAGCGCATGCATCCAGGGTGGCTCTGCAGAGGGGCAGAGGGATTTACGGCAGACCTTGGGAGCAGGAGGCCGTGCTGTCAGTCAGTGCCATCCGAAGGGAGCGCACGTGGGGAGCTCGTTCCTCCTCACTTATTTTTAGCACTGAGGTTTATATCAGGAATGACAAATTTGGCATCGGCGCTCGGATGTGGCTGGGATGGGAGCAGCGTGTAACAATACAGTCCCAAACACAGCAGGGCTGCCTCTTCCTCTGCTGTCAGGGCTGGGGGCGGTGGGGAGCCCAGCAAAGCCAGCCAGCTCCAGCACTCAGCAGCAGGGAGCAGATGGAAGTGAAGAGAGGCACGTTACACTTGTCCCTGGGCAAAAAAAGCAACGTGTTTTGTATCCCTATTAAAAAGCAAGCTCGTGTCACTGGAAAATGGATCGGGTTTGGGGGAGATTGGGGAATGCAATCGCTCTGTTTCTTGCCCCACGCTTGGGCTGTGCTCAGTGCTGAAAATCCCACAGCTGAATGGAGGGCGCCGTGCGCTGTGTCCCACAGGTTCCTGGGCTCTCATATGGTCTCGTGTCCCTGCAATGAGCAAGCCTTTGGGAAGACACCATCCGAAATGTTGCCTTGGTGCAGGATGTGCTCCCCTAGCTCCTAGCTGGTCCTCCTGCGTGGGATGCTCCATGCTCAAGGCAGTATGCTGGGATTAGGTTGGGGTGCCCACGGGATGAGGCATTGCCCAAACAACAGCAAAACCCCATTGCAGCCAAGCACCGTGCTGGGAGCACAGAGTAACTCACGTGTGTGTGTGGGAAGCTCTGTGCCCAAGGTTATCCAGTGCTGCGGGGGGGTGGACATGGGGGCATGCTGCCCTCAGCGCTGCCTTGTGCTGCTTGCTGTTGGAGATAGGGGCTGCATGCAGCCTTATCCCTCCCACCAGCTCCCATGTTTTGGCTGGGGCCGACGGGAATTAGCGGCTGTGCAGTGTTTGTTCTCACCGAGCAGGGGGGAGGCTGAGAGGGAGAGACACCGAGAAAATAACAGGGGAGAGAAGGAAGGAAGGAGAGGGGATGTGTGCAGAGCCACGAATTCACGGCATCCTTCCAGGACTCATTGGGAGGGCACAGTGGGGTGGTTCGAAGGGCTGGGACAGCTCTGGGAGAGAGCCCGTTCAGACATCGATCTGCTGATATAGGTCAGCTCCAGTCATTATGCAGAGCTCTAAAAACACAGCATCAATCACCGCAGCCAGACTTTAACCGCTGGGACAGAACTGGTGGTGAGTGGGGGTCTGGAGGTCGGCTTTGCCCTAGATTTATTTTTCCCCATTTGCAGCCGGAATGGGTCTGGTGGAAGGCAGCACGTTGCCTTCCATGGGGCTTATCGCTCCCGTGGCTCTCTGCCCCTCCCTGTCTGGCTGGCAGCTACCTGGCCGCGAGCAGCGATGCTATCACACAGCACGCTGATAAGGGCCACGGGGATGTGGCAAGCGCTGGCCCTGTAGGACTGCAAACACAGGGACGCACCCCGCCCTGCTTAATACCCCAAAATGCGGCGTTTGGGACATTTCCTTCGGAAAGTTCCAAGCAGGTGACTCACCCCATGTACCTTGACTCCTTTTTCTGCACTTTATTATTTTTTTTTATGGCTGGAATTTGCCCCCTTCGCTCCGACCCTGACACCGCCAAGGAGCAGCACCATGCTTGGTTCTGTGGGCGCTCAGCCCCTAGGTGCGGGTGGAGGGCAGCCCCCTATGCAATGCCATGAGGGTGCCACAGCCTATAGGAAGCTGCTGGGCTCTTCACCAAGGGATCCTAAAAGAAAGAGGGGCAAAGGGCAGCTGGATGGGTCCGGTTCTGTGTATGGAATAATTGCTTGAGGTACAGCATCGCTCGATTTCAGCAGCCGGTTGGTGATGGCCCTGGTTGTCATGGACCGCTGCGAAGGAGATTGGTCGGATTTATGGCCCCTCTTGCATGAGCTAGTTAAAAAAAAATAGTACAAACATTTAAACACCAGTGGCAGTAAAGATAAAAACGCAAGCCTGATTAGATAAAGATACATATTTCATATTTACACCTGGACCATAACCTTTGTTTGCTCCAGCTTCAGGCTACTCAAGTGCGCGAGTGCTCCGCAGAGATTTCCTGGAGGCCCCAACACCTCCTGGCACAATGGGACTGGGGAGTGGGCACACAGAGCGTGCAGGAGAGCTCCTTGGGGACAGGGACAGCAGCGGGGACACATCCTGCAGGCGCTGTGGGGCAGGGATGGGGCGGCAGGTGCAGCCTGGAAAACTCTCCCTTGCAAAGCATGGATCCTACGGGCGCTGTTGCCCCTGTACCGTGTCGACACCGAGGTTAAATCAGTGCAGCCCCGCGGACTTGGTGGCACTGCCCGCTTCTGAGACACGTGTCAAGGGCTTGGGGACACGGTGGCACATGCCTTTCTCTTCTATTTTTTTTTTCCCTTCTGCTTTTTGCACACGCCAACCGAGCAGATTCCATGTTAATGTCACGTCCGTGCGGCGGCGGTGCATTCCTCCCAGCGTTGCCATGTGAGGCCGGGACGGCGTTTGGCTGCGGTTAAAGTGCTTTATCAGTTGCTGAAGTCACTTTGTAAATAGCGGCAGCCAAGAGCCGGGAGTTGGGGAGAGAGGGGAGGGGGGGGGGAGGAAGGGAGAAAAAAATAAAAGCAGAAAGAAAAAGGGCTTTGTTACTTTTAATAGGGTGTGTTATGTTCTTCCTTCATCTCCCAGATATGCCACACTCGGCGATGACAACGCTGCTTTATGGGGTGTCCCCCCCCCCAGCTGAGCTCAAACCCCCCACCGCATAGCAGAGCGCAGCCGCCCCGCGCTGCTGGCAGGCGAGCCGACAACGCCGCTCTGTTTTCATCACGGAAAAGCCTCTGGGCGCATATTTTTGTAATTAGGGCTTTTCTGCTCAGCAGTTTTTGCAGCTGTGATGACACTTGGGTGTCGCCCCCTGGTTTCTCACGCTCTGCCTTGCCAAGGCGCCGGGCTGCAGCCAGACCCGGCCGTGTGCTGCGCAAACCCTGCGGCTCGTGGGCGATGGCCGCGGTCCCACGTCGAGGTTATGGTCTCTCTGTGGAGGTGGCATGGCTCTCTCTGTCCCTTTGCATTGGTGGAGCGACCCGGTGCGTAATGGGGAGGGTGCCCTGGGGGATGCTGCGTGGATGGGTGCTGTGCTGTGGTGCTGTGCCCCACAGTTGGCGGCCCCAGAAGTTTGCTCCAGCTGTGCCTTGTTAGAGCCAGAATGCCTCTGCGGGATGGGGAGAGCCACAGGGGTCATTAATAACAGCTAACGACGCTGCCTCGCGTGCCAGGCATGGAGCAGCTGCTCCCACGCAAGAGGCAAGAAGCGTGCCTGCTTTCAGTGCATGGCATTGCAGCCCCATCAATGTGCTCCTTCGTGTCCCAGAGGGACGTGTCACCCTTTCCTGGGGCAACCCCACTGCATCCATGCAGCTCCAGCAGAGGAGATCTGGCAGCACTTTTCTCCCCTCCACTCCGTCCATAGGGGCAGGAGCCACAGAAGCTGTCCCCAAATGTTAACCCCAAGGCCTGGGCTCTGCTCTCAGATGTTCACCTACCAAGGGACAACAAGCCAAGGAATCCATTTCCACCCTCAGTTTCTCCTCCACTTTGTTTACTTAGCAATGCATCACTTGGAGCGGAGGTGACGTCTCTCTACGCACAGAGGTGTTCCTTCTGTTCTTGGCCTCTACCAGGATTAACATTGAGCAGCTGTCACAGAGCATTCAGCAAACTTGGGCTTCTGTTCCTCCACGTGAGTTGGCACCAGCTCCTTGGTGCTGAGAGTGCAGGTGTTGGACCCGGGTCAGTCCTTGTGGAAGTGGGTGGGTGGGTGGGTGGACAGATGGACGGACAGACGGATGGATGGATGGATAGATGGGTGGGTGGTTGGATGAGGGGATGGATGGATGGATGGATGGATGGATGGATGGATGGATGGATGGATGGACGGACAAATGGATGGATGGGTGGATGGATGGATGGATGGGTGGGTGGGTAGATGAATGGATGGATGGGTGGATGGATGGATGGCTGGATGGATGGGTGGATGGATGGATGGACGGACAAATGGATGGACGGATGGATGGATGAATGGGTAGATGGATGGATGGATGGATGGATGGATGGATGGATGGATGGATGGACAAATGGATGGCTGGATGGATGGGTGGATGGATGGATGGATGGATGGGTGGATGGATGGATGGATGGATGGACGGATGGACAAATGGATGGACAGATGGATGGGAAGATGGATGGATACGTGGATGGATGGGAAGATGGATGGATACGTGGATGGATGGACAGATGAATGAACGGACAGACGGATGGATGGATGAATGGACGGACAAGGAGGATGGACATCCCATGCTGTACAGTTGCCCTCACACCACCCATTGCTGATGGCGGTAACAAAGACTCTGATCAGAGTGGGCTTTGGGGACTTTTTTGGTATCTCCTCCTCCAGCAGAGCGTTTATCCCTGAGAATTGTCCCAGGGGTCCATCTGCTGCATTAAAATCTATCTATCTTGTAGGAGAATACAGGTTTTCATTGTACACAGGGCTCTCATTCTTCTTGAGGAATGGCAGCTTGAGCAGATGAATCCACCACAAAAGCACCTTACAAACACAGGATTTAAAACAGATCATCTTCTGATCCTGGGCTATTTGTCATAGCAGTGAAGGCTGTGGGCATGCTTTCTTTTTTATTTCAACAGAAGGCTAATTTTTCTGCTGAGATCACTTGATTCCAGGAGCTATAACCCGGTGCAAACCCCCACTTTGTGCTGCAAAATGCACTGCTGAACCAACAGGGCAGCAGCCGCTTCCCCTGGAAACCCAGGAAGAGGAAAGAAGGAAGCCAGCAGCTTTGAAAGAGCTTACTAAAGTGCTCTCATTTATTCTTACTCCCAAGCCTTTGCATGCCAGCTTCCTTGCAAAACACTTCTATGAAAAATATCTAGAAGGAAATTAGATTTAAAATAGAAAAAAAAAAGAAAAAAAGAACCACAACCCTTTCATACCACTGCATAAATCATCTTGTTCTGAACCAAAGCAATAAGATGCAGCTCTGGCTTTGGTTTCATTATGTGACAGGGTGGCTTTATTCAGGGTGGAACAAAACAGCAGTTTCTGCTCAGGAGCCCACAGAATCTGCCCCCAGGGTGGAATTTGCACCTGAGAGGCTGATGGCGTCTGAGGCTCGTGCTGCCCTCTGGTTTGAGGGCTTTCACCCCAGGCTGTGTCCCCGTGTCCCCACGTGCCTTGGCACATTGCTCAATCGCACTCCTGCATCTCCCATTGCAGCAGAACTGGTGAGATCCAGCCCTGGGGCTGCTCCCACACCCCAGACACGGGGATTTGGGACATTCCGGGATCTCCATACCTATTTCAGCCTGCTGGCTGCAGCTGCTTTCCCTCAGTAAGGACATGGCTTTGTAGGGCAGCCACTGGAACCGGACCCACGCCGAGCACCCCCAGCTCTCCCATGAAGCCATAACACCCATTGGGCTCCAGCTGAAGGTTGCTGATGTTGGTTCACAACATACCCATGGGCATCGAACCCCAGCACTGCCCACACCTCACCAACACACCCCCAGCTCCCAGCACTGGGACCGCCACATAACATTAAGTTCCAAACAAACGACGGTGTGAGAGGAGGGAGGATCAAGGAAGAGGAGATTTGGGGAAAGCCAGTATAATTGGCCTAGGCCTTTTGACCCTGTCTATTATGGAGGATCTGAGGCTCCTTCATTACCCGGCTCCACGTGCATTGTGAGTGTCAGATCTCTCCGCCAGCATGCATTTAGAATCAGACAAGTGTAGAAAATCCCCCGGGCTCCCCCAGCTGAAGCAATGGAGGATTCGGGGCTCTGCGCTGCTCCCACTCCTCCCGTTGGACCTCTTGCTCCGGGCACAGCGACCCACCGCCGGGCGCTGACCCCACCATAAAGCCCCATCAGAGTTCACTGCAGGCGAAGGACGTGGCACGGCCAGGGAGGAGGGGATGCTCTGGGAATTGTACCCAGACAAAAGGAACAGCTCACCAGTGCCATTTCTGTGACATTCCTTTGTATTTTTGGGGGGCAGAGCACGGCTTTGTGGGGGAGGGTGGAGCAGGGATCGAGGTGGTTGCACATCCCGAAGCCATCAGGCAGCATCCTGCCCTTGCAGGTGCTTCCAGGCTTCTTGAAAGCACCCACAGCCTCTGCTGGTGACTGCCCATTGGAGAGCAGCACGTCCACAGCACATCTCTCAACATGGAATCATAGAACCATTAAGGTTGGAAAAGGTCAGTAAGATCACCAAGTCCAACCTCAACCAATCCCCACTGTGCCCACTCATACAGTCATAGAATCCTAAAAAGACCTCCAAGATCACCAAGTCCAACTGTAGACCCATCACCCCCATGCCCACCAAACCTTAACCCTTCCCCTACTTCGTGCCCTACCATTCTCATGTATCAATGGAAATGATGTTCAGATTTATTTCTTTTTGCCACGATATCCTAAAACATGCTCGGGTTGGGTTAGCTTTCCCTCCACAGGAGGACAGCTCAGAGCTGGGCATCTTTTGGTAGGATGATAGAATGGGTTGAGCTGGAAGGGACCCTCAAAGGCCATGTGGTCCCTCTCCCTGCACTGAACATCCCTGCACGGCACTGGGGACACCCACGCATCCTCCAGGCTGGTGTTTGGGAGCATCCTTCACTTTCCTCTGTGCTTCTTCCTCTCTCTGGTGGCTGCTAAACATTTCCAAGTGATTTTTACAGCTAACCAGCTGATGCCACTTGTTAAAAATAACTTTTTCGTGCATGTAGCGCTGCCTGCTTTGGAGGCAATGTGTGACACAGACCTGTCTGCTCCCAGATCCGAGCGTTTCTCCAAATTTCTAATAAATCAGCAATCCTGCTGTAGCTGACACAATTTTAGCTCACTGCCAAACGGGGATGAATTATGATAGATCCACATTTAGAAAGAACTTTGAGATCTTCCAGTTACAAATAGCTTCCAGAGAAGGAGGAAGAGTCAGTGAACCTGACGGGGACTATTTATGAAGGTTACAGATCAGTGCTGCCGACTCATCCAGACCATTCTTATCGTGGCTTATGCTTCCAGGGTCCCTCTGCTTTGCTTTGCCAATGGTTGTTAGGGGGTTCCTTCCTTTGGTTTCTTTGATTTTCTTTGCACTCTTTCTCCTGGTCTCCACTACCTGTTGCGTTTTGTTGCTCGTGGTTGAGTTCTGCTTCAGACGTGCATTGGAAGATGCCCATCTCAAGCATGATCATAGAGACACAGTCATAGAGTGGCTTAGGCTGGAAGGGACCTTAAAGACCATCCAGTTCCAGCCCCTGCTGCAGGCTGGGTTGCCACATAGTAAATCAGATAGCATGAAAACAGCAAAGGAGATGTGGTAGGAGCCAACCTGCCATGCTCTGCAGCCATGGCCCCAGAGATCTCATCACGAGTCAGTCCAAGACGTGCACAGAGAAAATGAAATTTAGAATCCTTGACACTCAGAAGATGGAGAGGTGTTGGGTTCCGCTGGCTGTGCCATTTTTCAGCCTCTGGCATTTCCTCTGATGACTTTTCTGAGCTTTCCTCCGGGCCACACTTTGACCACTTTGAAGAAAACCTGAGACTCTTGCACAAGGCTGGGAACTTCAGCCTTACTCCCAAAGTCAGTTCCGAGGGCAGAGCTTTGGAAGAACTCTCTGCAGTTACACCTCTGCAATGCCATTGCATGCTGAGCCTGGCACGAAGCACACAGAGAAGGAGTGCCAGCTGCAGGACAAGGAAAAGCTGCCATCACTGAGCCCAGTGGGGAAACCCCTTTCATTGCATGGCTCAGCAATCCCAGGGAGTTATCCCAACAAGTGATTCTATGATCCCATGGCTCTGTGATATCCTGGCCATCCCAGGACGGAGCGGCGGTGCGGAGCACGGGGTGCCCTCCTCGCCCCATCTGCTCACTGAGGGGATGCTTGGGGTCCCCGGGAGAAGGGGGAGAGCTGAATGTGTTTCTTCTGCAGCTCGGTTTCAAGGAAAATTTGCCCTTTCACAGTTGCTTAAGCAAAATGTCAGCGAATGCCAAATGCCCGGAGCCACATATGCTCTACACAAGAGAGGCTCCATAAATCAGGGAGCAGTTAGTGGGAAAAAATCAGGTTCCAAGGAGGAAAGCAGTGGGATACGCTTTTTTTCCCCCTTCCTTCAAGCCAGGGCAGCGGTGTTTGGGTTTATTATGCGGCGCAGCAGTGAAGGAATCCATCACATTGTCACCCCCTTCTTTTTTTCACCCGGGTCTGTGTGCGCGCGGAAGTGCGCGGGGTTGGGGGGGGGGAGGGGGGGGGACCAACTTTGTATGAAATCGGCGCTCACAATGCGGGACAAAGGCTGGGGGGCTGGTGGCTCAGCTGGGAGCCCGGGCAGCACAGCTGTGACCAATGCCAACACAGTTCCCGTCAATATGGAGTGACCCTGGCTCTTTTCGCAACCTGCTTCCAGGCTCATCTCCAATAATTCTCACAAAGGACGGGAACAAACAAAACCTTTGTCAGCACTTCCAAGACTTTCCCTGGAAAATCTTAAATATTTCATTAGGCTCTTCTCGCCTCTTTCTTTCTCTTTCACCTGAGCTGGGCTTGAAAAAGCAAATGTGGACACTAAAACTCTGGGTCAACAAATGATGAAAGGACAGGCTTGAAAGGCGGAGGGCTGGGGTGAGGGGAAGCTGCTCGTACAGCTGTCCAGTGTGAAACAGCACAAAGGCAAGAAAGGAAAGAATGAAGCTCTCCCGCTTGTTGGTTAACACTCCAGGCAAGGACAGTATTATGATTTTTTTTCCCCAGTCTGTTTGCTTAGAGAGGCCCAGATTTGAGTACTGTAGCCAGGGGCTGGGGGGAGGCTTGGCTTCAGCACTGTGCACTGTGCCTGACCTTGCAGTCCCTCCAATGAGCTGTCAGGAGCAGGATGTGTGGGTCAGCACTGGTGTCCTGGCACAGCTGGCACCTTTCTTCCTGAACAGCTCTCCGACCCTAGTGAGCTTGGATGGGGTTGGGTCAGGAAAAAATCAATGTCAGCAAAGGTTGCATCGGTAGATATCAGATTGGATGTCAGATTGGAAATCAGAAAGAATTTTGTCTTGGAAAGCGTGGTTGAGCGTTGGGATGGACTACCCAGAAATCCCCATCCCTGGAAATCACAGAATCATTGAGGTTGGAAAGGACCACTAAGATCAAGTCCAACCGTTGACCCATCACCACCCATGTGTAAATGTGGCACTAAGGGACATGGTTCAGCTGTGGGACTCGGTAGATCAAGCTGGGGGACGGAGTGGTGACCCTGAAGGTCTTTTCCAACCTAAAGGATTGATGATTTGCCATAACCACGTGTCCTCCTAGACCTGCTTGCTCAGGCACCAACCCAGAACAGAAGCTGTGAAGCTGTGCACTTGAAAATGACCCTGTGTATGAGCACGTAGGAGGGTGGACCCAAACTCTAGAAAGTGTGATGCCTGCTCCCTCCTCCGTACTGAAGTTATCTGGGAGGAGAGCACAGCATGCAGCAGTCGGGCCATCCTGGTACCCAAGTGATGCTCCGCTGGCTCCATCCTGCCCCATTTCCCTCCTCCTGCCCTCCACCAGCAGTGGTAGGGGCAGCACAAAGGCATCACTCCACCTTTGTCTCAGCCTTGATTTAGGCACCCTTTTAAGGACCCTGCTGAATAATTCAGTGTTATCATTCAGGATGACGCCGGATTATTACAAGGGTCTCTCCCCCCCCTACCCCACCCTCCGATGAATGAACGGACAGACGGATGGATGGATGAATGGACGGNCCCCCCATAACCTTTAAATTCTTTTCACACGTGAATGGGTTCAAAGGAAGTCGTGTAAGGAAAACACACAACGAGGAGGTTGCCGCTCTCCCCCTCCGCTGTCAGTTTGATAAATATAATGTGTCACCAATTAAAAACTCATTGCCATTCTCCCGCCGCAGCCATTGCCTCGTTAAGGTCCTCCTCCCGGGGTGGCTCCCAGGATCCGCTGCTATCATTGTCGATAACAGAGGGGCTGTTTTTTTCCCATCCTGGGCCATTTCAGCGCTACACATTGGCATGTAAATAAGTTATTCACTCGACATCACTTTCTGATAGAAAAATGACCATGAAACTCTTTGATTTTGGGTTTGCTCTTGTCACAAGCGCACAATGAAATCAAGAGTTTCAGTTTTGCGTCTGTGGCTTGTGGAGGGCTTTTTTTTTTCCCTTCCTTTTTTTTTTGGCCTTTTCTCTTTTGCCAATGCCTCTTTTCAGCATTTGTATGGAAATCATCCCATCGCACAATTTAATGCAGGCATAGTTTGACCTGGTAGGTGTCCCGACTCCAATACAGCAGATTGTTGTTTATTTTTGCCCTCCCCAGGAACATTAAAAAACAATCTGGGTCATCAATAAAGAGTCACTTTCTAATTCTTTTTTTTCTTTCCTCTTTGCACCATTGATGCCTTTGAAGGAGAGGAGGGAGGCTGGCACCGGGGAGCCCTGCCTTTCCCATGTGGATCCATGGAGGCACCCACCGGGGCTGTCCCATAGAAGGGGCAGGGAGCTCCAGGGTAGGCTGGTGGTTGTGGAGGGCAACCATATATTGAAATATTAACACCTTCTTTCAGTCCCTCAGCCTCTCTCCAGATGCTTTTCCCTTAGATATCCAAAGCTGGGTCTGCAGCTCTGTCCTCCCTCCTGGATCCCAGTGCGCTTACTGAACCCAGCAATGCTCAGCAGCTCAGCAGAAACGATGGAGACCATTCCTCAGGAGGCATTAAATACCACTCCAGCACTGCCACCACCATCCTGGTTACCTTTGTGCTGCTGCTTCAAGATGACCTCAAGATCTTTGCTCCTTCCTCAAGGGAAAGCTCTAGCACGCGTGCTGCTCATCACTGAGCACCCTGTCATTGGCTTGCTTATTTCTTGGCAAAAAGCTCTTGTGTTATAATTGGAAAACTGTCCAATGGAGTGGTAGGGTCTGGGTCGTGGTACGTGCTTGGCTTTCATGCTGAACAAGGGGAGTTTGGGGAGTTTGGTCTTCAAAACACAAGCACTGACACGGTTCTTGATTTCATCCTCTTGAGTGTTTCAGTGCTTTGCTCTCCCAAAGAATGGAGCACTTCCAGGCAGGGAACACCACGACCAAGCTCTGGAGCTTCCTTTTTGCCTTTTCTTTTTCTTTCTCTCTTATATTTTTTAAGGTTTCAGTGGAGATTTCGGAGCTCTCAGAAGCTTTCATATTGGGGAGCTGGGGACACCAATTTTAGCAATAGGGATAATTCTGCGCAGCGTTTGAAGTGGAAATGCATGCAGATTTGAAGCATGTATGCTCCCAGCAATGTTCTGGAAAGCCTTGATTGTTAGAACAACTTAATAAAGCAAAAAGAAAGCCGTGACTCTCCCCCACACCCCGCCTGCTCTCTCTCCTGGCTCAGCCCTCAATCTGCTGCAAATTTCCCCCTCATCTGCCAGCACCACCTTCAAGACAGGGAGTTCCCTGGAGCCTAAAGACAAAAGGGTTTGCAATCAAAGTGTTGGAATAGGAAGAAAAAAAAATAAAGGAAAGGAAGAAAAGGCTGTAAAAAGTTTTTTTTTTTATTATTATTACTTTTTTCCCTGCACATCCGTGCTCTGTGAGTATGTTGGAAGAGGAGGGGGAGAGCTGTGAAGCAAGCAGGGTGACAACCATGCCCAGCAGACCCATGAGGACACACGAGTGCTGGCTGCCCATCTCCCTGAGCTCATTTCATGGTCCTATGGTGGGAAGAAGAAAAGAGGTTTCCATATTATAGGACATGACTTCGCCTTCCAACCATCGGGTGATGCCAACGTCTCCTTGGAGGTCAGCTGGGACGAGGTGCCAACAGCACAGGCACATGCTGGAAATCTCACTCCACACACCCACCCCTCCTCCCCCCTCGTTATCCTTTAACTTCCCAAGGCAGTCATCCCCCTGTTTGCTTGTGGCTGTCACCGCGCTGCATCGCTTGGCCCTGAGGTCACCGGGGATTGACACCTTCACCCAGAGCCCCGGATTCCACCCTGCCCTCCTTAGAGATGCACCAGGCTGTCAGTAACGAGGCCACAGGTTTATTCAGTGGAGATCTCCAGATCTCAAAAGATAATCTGGGAATAATTGGGACTTAAGGAACTTGTGTGAATCTGATTTTTCTGCGGCGCTGCCATTCACGAAACAGATGGACATCTTATTTCTCCCTAATTTGATGGGCTTTCTTGACAAAATGGCAGAGGTTGCACTTTGCTACAATAATAACCTGCCACTCAGACTTTGTAAGGGGTTTGTGTAGATTTCTTCTTAATTAGACCGTGTCTCGCTATCGGCGAGCTGCGTGCGTGTGTGCAGAGCAGGGAGATGGGGAGCAGCTCCTCCGCATGACAGAGCCTGCAAAAGAGTGGGGAGAAATCAGGGGGCTTTCATGTTTGTGTCACTGGTTGTTTTTTGTTTTTTGGGTTTTTTTTTTTAATGTCTCATTTGAAAAATAAAGATTGGGATGTGAGCTCGTTGTCTGGATGATAATATATTCATGGATTTGCTCCTTCTCGCCCTGCAACCAAACAACAGCGCTGGGGCAGCTTCCAGGTTGGGGAGCAAGCCTGAAGGCACTGCAAACCCTCGGGATTACTCTCAGGTTTGCAAAACCCACTTTTCACTTGCAAAAGCTTCCCAGTGCTGCAGTTTAACCCCTGACCTCCTCTTCTGCCTCCCTTTCCCTCCCGACCCCCAGTAAAGTGGATCCTTTGGTCAAGGCATGGAGCTGGGGCTCCTCCAGCACACCACTGTCAGCCAGCAGCACGCTTTCCTTGCTATCCACTGTGCAAGGAAAAAGCAATTGGGAACTTTTTAATTACTCAGATCCTTCATCAAGCTCTGATGTCTGGTTAGGGTACCAAACAAACTCGTCCACAAACAGACATTGTTGGGTTGGGTGTTATTTTTGCTCATCTCGCTTTTGTGCCTTTAGAGATAGGGCTCTTAGCTCATCTCCGGATGACATTAGCCAGGTCTGGGACAAAATGTTTCTTCTCCCTCAATGGGACAAAATCCTTCTTCTCCCTATTGGGGGATCACATCTTTCTTCTTCTCATTGGGATCACGTTCTTCTTCTCCCCATTGGGATCACATTCTTCTTCTCCCTATTGGAATCACATCTTTCTTCTCCCCGTTGGTGCATCCATGCGGCAGATCACACACACCAGGTTGGGAGCTCTGGTCATCACTTGTGGCTTTTATAGCTTCATGGCTCACATGCTCCTTTCCCACAGGAATCCCTTGCCTCAGCAGTAGGTGATGGAATAAATCCCATAAAGCCAAGCTGAGTCACCACGTCTTCAGTTTTCCCTTCACGATCCTATCCAGCAGCTCTCAGCTATGCAGTGCCATCATTTCTTGGTGATGAGGCTGCCTGGGGCAGGCAGGCTCCTCTGGGCAGTGGCCTGCTAGAGTTCAAGAAGCATTTGGACAACGCTTTCAGATTTCTGGGTGGTGCTGTGTGGGGCCAGTGTTGGACTCAATGATCTGCGTGGGTCCCTTCCAACTTGGGATGCTCTATGAGGTAGGGCATTGAGCAGTCCCTCTGCCTGCAGCCTCTACACCACTCCATTCACCCCACTTGGTGCCCACTTCCCCTAAAAACCAAAACCAACACCCCTCCCTCCGTGCAGATCACTGCTCTAAACCAACCCTTCTCCCACTCCCGCCCCAGTTGGGCTCAAGGCATTTCCTCCCCCTTCTCCCAACCCTTTGCAAACCTCCCGGACCTTGGTGCTCAAACAAACCCCAACATTCCTCCGTGCAAAAGTTTAACGGGAGGTCAGAACAGTGTGCCACCCTCTGCAAACACTGCAGAGATGCAGAGGGGCTGTTGGGAGCATCCCCATCGCTGGGCACCAACGCGGAGCATCTCCCCATGATTTATCCCTTCTTGGCGATGAGGTGGCATTAAGGATTTAAAGAAGCCTATCTAATGGAGTGCTGGAAATTATAAATCACCTCGGCTTTGTCGGGGTTATTACTTTAAACAAAGAGGGGGTTGAATGGAGCCAATTAAACGGCACCTGAATTGATAAACAAACTGGTTATTGTCGGGGGCTGCTCTGCAGCCCCGGGTCCCCCCCTCGCTCTGAGATGAATACGGAGCAAGGCCTGGGGAGAAATTTACATCTGATTGGAGTTTAATGGGCCGCAACAGGCCTCCCATCCCATCGCCATGGAAACCGGCCCTTTCTCAAGATTTTAAACAGTCTGAAATGTCCTTTTATTGTCTGCTTAAAATGTGTCATGTGAGCCCGACGGGGTGGGCGCTTGTATGTATCAATTTGTTTCTGTCGGCGGCGGGGCCATGAATATATGGGGGGGAACGTGGGGACAAAGGGCCCGGCCCATGGGGCTCCATGGAGACCCCGCAATGGAATGGTGACATATGGTCCCTCCTGACCCCGGGCAGCCCCACAATGGGCAACCACGCTGCCCCGCGCCGCGGCACATCCCGCTCCGTGCCGCCCATTCATCGCATGGCCAAGGCAGCTCGCCCGGCCCTCGGCCCCAGTTGTTGCTTTTTTTTGGTTGTTTTTTTTATAAATCTCAGCCGTTGATCACTGGAGTCTGGCAAAAGAAAGAGGGAGAGGGAGAAAAGGAATAAAGAGGGGAAGAAAAGGCTCTCCATGTCCCAGAGATGTTTGCTTTCCACTTGATTGGAAGCTGAATGGCGGTGAATATTGGAGCAGAATGGTGTCCGGCATCGGAGCAGCTCGGCTGTGTCCTGCTGATGGGATCCTGCCCTGGGCCATACCCATTGTGGGAGTGTCAAAGCATCCACCAAGGACTGGGAACGTTAAGGAGTGTTCACCCTTATACTCAAACTGGAGTACCTCCAGGCTGCCTGTGCATCGATCCAGGGCATCGTGCATCGTAGGACCGTACAATCATAGAAACATTAAGGTTGGAAAAGAGGACTGAGAGCATCCAGTCCCACCGCCTGAACTACGTCCCTCAGTGCCACATCTCCATGGTTCGGGAACACCTCTATGGATCCCTCCACCTCCCATCATTTCAGCTCCCTACAAAAATAAACTGAGAACAGCAACTCTGAACCCATCTGCTCCTCCAGATGCAATTCCATGGCATGGATAATTCCCAGAAGAACCCCAAAGCCAGACCTGCAGAGCTCATTGCAGACACACGGACCCCTCCGTGCCATCCATGCAGGGAGGGACCAGGGAACACTGTGCCATGGGAGCACATGAGACCGAGCAAACAGGAGATGGCAACATGGGGGGAGGAACGCTTTCAAAACAATGAATCTACAGAAGAAAATCTTCCCCCGGCAGGGAAAAGGGAAAAATCTGTTCAGCCACTCGCTGAGACGCGGTTGCCAAGCTGTGTGTAATGCTCACACTATAACGTGCTCACTGTTTGCTTCTGGAGAAGGGAATTTTTTCCAAAGGCGACAACGAGACAGGATGCTGCTGTCTGTGATATTAAAAGAGCCTCGCTGCTTTCTGTCCCTCGCCTTTTTCTGCTGTCAGAGCCATCCAGAGGTGCAGCGGGACGCATTCATCCCAAAGAGTGCTGGCCCAGAGCCCACTTTGCTGGGCTGTAGGAAAAATCTAGCTCTTATCCTTAGCAGATCTTGCCAAAAAAACCTCTTCATTCATGATATCTAGTTGCCCATTCTGGTTTGGCTTCATTTTTTCATCCCTCTTTGTAAAGGACTTTGCTCTCAAACTGGGATCCACGGAGGCCGGGCTGCCAGCAACACATCTGCAATGAGAGCAGCTCTCTTTGCATGCCACGGGCTGGCCATTTGCTTGGGAGTGATTTCCCTGCCAAGTTTATTGCCGCCCCTTGCATTTGAAAGAAAATTGCTGTCATTTAGCTGGGAGAGCGACAGAAAGCACGGAGGGAAGGCTGGAGCCTTGCACAAGGCGTTCACCTGCAGGATGAGCTGCGCTGCAGTGGCTTTGTGCTCGCCAACCCGAGGAGCTTCATCTCTTGAACTCTGCAGGATGATTTAATTGTGGGCTGAGGAGCAAAGGAAGGCTGTAAGGTGAGACTGAAAGAGAGGAAGTGACGCCAATCCCACCTCACATCCTGACCTTTAGCACGCTGCTCCGCTTCAAAGTTCAGGAATGAATCCTTCTCCCTTGCTAGCTAATTACCCCGGCTATTTCCAACATCCCTTCTGCTCATCAAGAAGAGCGCGGCTATAAATGCAGAGGGAGGAAATGGCTCGCATGCAACGCGTGGGAATGGCACGGTTTGGTTCTTTCTTTAGCCCCAGGAATTGCTGCCTGAGCGCAGATGCAGCGCTGGGCACGTGTGCAAGGGGAGGGCTGGGGGGGGGGGGGTGTTCCAATGGTAAAGGGATGGGAATTCGTGCAGTGGGGAAACCGTCATAGGAAACTCCTTCCTGATTTGCAAAGCCTGTGCTGAAGGCTGAGCCAGTTCCTGGGTAAATGCTCAGCAGCGTGGAGTTACAATCAAAGGCACTGGAATAAACCAAAAAATCCCACTTTATGGCATCCATTTGGTCCTTAATGGATTCATGTTCTCCGTGTTTCTTGCAGCCTTTAACATCTGTGCCCGTCGTAAACTGCCTTTTTCTCTCTCCCGCTCTTCCTTGCCCTCCAAATGGCTGCTCTCGGCCTCCCAGCCCATCCACAGCCCCAAATCCCCACACAGTACAGCAGTGAAGGGGAGATCCATGAGGCTGGAGGGTCTGGAGGCATCTCAGAGCCACAGAACCATAGAACGATAGAATCACAGAATCATTGGATCAGAGGAACAGAGAATAGAATCACAGAGTCATTAAGGTTGGAAAAGACCACTTAAGGTCATCTGGTGCAACCACTGACCCATCAAATCAACCCAACCAATCAATCCATAGGATTGTAGAACCATAGGAGGACCAGAGAATCACTGAACTGTAGAATTGTAGAACCATTGAGCCATCAACTCATAGAACCATAGAACCACAGAACCATAGAACTGTAGAACTACAGAACCACAGGGTCACAGAACCGTAGGATCATAGAACCATAGGATCATAGAACCACAGAATAACACAGAATGGCTTCAAATGGAAAAGACCTTAAAGATCATCCAGTTCCAACCCCATGGTTGCACCTTGGTGGTGCCCAGCTTGCATTGCTGCACCCGGGGATGCTGCAGTGCCTCAGCACGGCTCTGCCTTGCATTGCTCCTTCCTCTCTTGAGAGTGCAAAGGGAATGGGGCCAGGCTCTGCCCAGCAGTGCCCAGGGCACTGGGCACAAAGTGGAGCGCAATGGAGGCTCTCCCTGAGCACAGGGAAACTGTGCAGGTGACCAAGCACCAACGGGGGTCTGGAGAGCATTTCCAGCCCCCAGCTGGGGTGACAGGGTTCATTGCTAAGGAGTGGGCTATAAAAGTGGATTCAAGCTTTTACGGCCATCAGGGCCTGGTAACTGTGCTGGCAAAGAGCTTAGAATAGGCCAGGAAGTGGCCTCAGCCCCAACGGATGGACACACAGGAGGAGAAGAAAGGGCTATTCAGCAAGAGGACGGATTCCTCCAAAGCAAACAGCATGCACCTCCCCTTGCCAGCCCTGCTTTATGGCTTGGTGCTGCTGGGGAAGCCTTGCAAGTGAGAAAACAGCTGGGCTGGAGGCAGGGGAGCTCCAAGGGTCGGGGATGTGTCCTTGTCCTGCTCCCAGCTCACTGCGGGTGGAGGGTTCTGCTTGCTGGGAGCACAAGCTGCAAAGTGGAGGTGGAAATAAACCCATTGAAAATAGCATCTTGCTTTCTCTGGGGCTTGAGTGCTCCAAGCAGAGCGCCTGCAAGTGAATCTCTGCAAACTATGGGACTTGTCCTCCTCCAGTGTCTGCCTGCAACACAACACAGCAGACATCAGAGGCGGTGAGCAGGGCTGTGCCTCTTCCACTGGGCAGTCTGCAGGGTGTGAGCAGCTCCAGGGCTTGCTGTGTGTCGGGAATTAGGAAGGGTTTCTTCATGGTCATGCATTGCAATGGGCTGCCCAGGGCACTGCTGGAGTCCCAAGCCCTGCAAGTATGTGAGTGACACAAGGACATGGCTCTAAGGGACACAGCTTGGGGATGAGACTTGGAAGTCCAGGCTGCTGGGTGGACTTGGTGGTCTTGAAGGATGTTACCAGCCTGGATGTTCTTGCAGTTCTATGATTCTCCAAGCTTGCAGAGCTCATTCTGCCAATCCTGTGGCCACACCTGAGCACCAGCTGGGCGAGACGGGCCGGTCTCTGCTGCCCTGCACCAACACCTCTGAGTCAGCAGCTGGGAGGGAACCTGCACTCTGTGATGGGCTCCAGGAGCTGCTGCACCAGCACTGCTCAGAGCAGCTCAGGGATATTGCTGAGCCCATCCCACCTTGAGGTCCCCTCCTTCCCCATATTTCTGGTGTATTTTCAGATCTCCTGTGCTTTCCTCACTCTGCAATCCCACTCTGAGGTCCCTGCAATGCCATGCAGCAGTACCCCAGGAGGACAGAGGATGGGGAGCGGGATGCAGGTGGGCGTGTGGTCCTCCCCATCATTGGGACGTGCCCTTCTGGTGCAAGGAGAACAGCTCAGCATCTCTCCAATAGGATAAACTCATCCTTTCCATTCTGTCACCCTTCGAACGAGCCCCGGAGCTGCTCTGGACGTTCTGTCTCAATGGCTAACAGCCAGCAGAGAGGAAAACAAACGTGGCAACAGAGTGACAAGAGGGAAATCAAGCAGGGAGGGGAACGGAGACAACTCAAGGGCAGGCAGCGATGGGCAGGAGGACTGCTGCCACTTCCAGGCATGTCACAGCAGAGCAAAGCCGTGCAGACGCAGCGTTAGCGTCCTTAAAGCACGCGGGACAGGGAGGGGCTCTCTGCAAATGGTTGTGATTTTTTAGGATAGAGGGAAAGAATAAAGAGCACTGCGCATTGGGAGGGGCACGAGCAAGGGTTGAACCCCAGCCCGTCGCTCCCAGGCTGCCCTAGAGAAGGGATGGGGCTGCAGAGCAGAGGGTCCGGAGCAATGGGGCTGCCTGGGAGATGCCTCTGCTATCACATGCAAACCATTTCGCTCCAGTTTTATTGCCTGCTGAGTGCTTTTCCAAATGGGACCCGCAGCTTTTGCACACACTCCTCTGCCTCTCCTGCATTCTCTTATTCCTCGGAGGCATGAGGATTTCTACCTTCATCCAGCATTAAAAAAAAATCCATAAAACCAGCTGCTTTAAAAAATAAAGCCCCTTTCCTACCCTATGCTAATAATTTACTATTATCCCAGGTTTTATTGCGAGCTCTTTCAAGGGCTGCCCAGAGCCCCATCCGTAAATAACACATAACTCAGGCCATGAGGATTTCCTCCCCGGTGGGACCCTTAATGTCTAAACCAGAGGTGTCAAACCAGCAGCTCAAAGCCCAGTTGTGGCCCTGGGGAGCTCCACATCTGGACTATATCTCAGCGCTTAACACATTAGCTTTTGCCCCGAGCAGCTCCGGATTTCCCTCGTCGGTTTGCACTGAGCCTGAGTTAGGTTTGATTTAAGAGGTTCAAAGGGAAAGGAAAGGTACCTGCAAAAGTGCTGTGGGGTTTGGGATGCGGTGTGGGTCGGGGACGGAAAGCAAACAGACGAGGGTGGGAAGCACCAGCCTTGTGCCACGGCGTGAGCCCTCCCTGCTATGGGATGGAGCCTCGTGACCCAGAGGGGGATTTGGGAGCTGCCGCCTCCATCACCTCCGTGGGTGGCACAAAGCCATTTCCTCCTCTGCTCCGGGGTAAAGCAGTGTGACCGGGTGCCTCTCGCACGCAGAGGTGGAGGCCGTGCCGCATCCCTCCCCCTCCTGCAGGGACGTCTGTCTGCAATAAAACAGCGGTTTCAACATCTCAGGGCTAATTCCTTCTGGCTCAGTCGGAGCAGCGTGCTGGGTGCAGCCCCAACCTGGGAGCCCAGCCTGAGTGCTGTGGTGCTGTGCAGCTCACCGAGCAGGGAGAGGGCTGGGGGCTGCGCACGTGGCACCTGGTGAGGTCGTAGGACCACAGGATGATGGAATCGCAGGATCACAGCAGCATGAGGGTGGAGGCAGGCTGCCGGCTCCCCTCCCCCCGCAGCAGGTTGATAGGTGAAACCAGCAGCTCCTGGAAGTGCCGCCGTGCCACGAAGCAGCCGCCAGCGGCAAGTTTCCAGCGCCTCCGCCTCCAGCGTGCAATCTTGGCAGGCTGACACGTTCCCATGCCTTCTGCCCTCTGTCAGAGGGGAGGTGGGCCACTCCCAGCCCGACAGCTCCGGCAGGATACCTCCATGCTGAGTGCAATCCCCGACCTAGCGATGGGAAAACCAGGCCAAGAAAACCCAAGGGTGAATGACGAGATGAATAACTTCCCTGAAGCCGCGGCCCTGAGCGTGCCTTGGCCTGCCGCTGGTTCACCAGCTGACTTCCCCTCCTTCCCTACACCCGGAGACAGACCTGTCTGGATTCCTTCAGCCAAAAATAGCTGAGAGGGTTCAGGGAGGGAGCGGGGAGGACAGGCAGGGCAAAGCTGTGAGAGATGCCCTCCCTGCGTGGAGGAGCGTTTGCTGCAGCACGTGCCGGGGTTGCAGCAGGTTGCCATGCACACCCCACAGCAGCAGCAGGTCGGCTGCCTTTGGAGCACTGCTCCCCATTGGGATGCTCGGTGCTCAGCGCTCCCAGCAGGCAATCAAAGCTCGGCATCGAGGTGCTTCCCAACTCTTTCGCTTTCTGCCCAGGGTTTTAAAATGCACCACGGCTCCGTCCAGTTGGAGGCGAGTCCCGTTCCGATTCGCATTCCATATTCTGCAATTCGTAGAGGCGTCAATCAAACCTGTTGTTAGCCATAGCTGTCACGTCAAGTCCACGTCTAACAGCGCGGGTGATTGACAGCCAAGTTTGTTATCTGTGAATGTGTCATCCCATCCAGCACCCAGCGCTGCAGCGCTGCCTGACAGGTCATCAGTGGGAGCCTTCCATCATCCATATATTATGAGATGGGTCGAACAAATCATTCCCCAGCTCGGCGCAGCACACGCACTCGCCTGCATCGCTGTTGAGTGGAGCTGTAGGGTTTGACGGGGGAAGGGGTCGGGTGAAACCCGAAGGGTCAGCAGATAAGGAGGGGGCTGCGTGCTTTTCTGTCCCTGCTCTGCTCCAGGAATTGGAGGCAGCAAAGGGAAAGCAGAGGATGGGGAGAGAGGCGCAGCGGAGAAGCAGAGCGCTGATGAGTTTTTGTTAGGAAGCCTCAAGCTTTAGCTAATTTTACACTGCAAGCCTCCTCGTTTGCCTCCTTGCTCTCTGCTTTTCCCTTTGCAACGAGCTGCAACAACGAGCGATGCACACATCCGGGCTTCTTTGTGGCCTCAGGAATGGGATGGATGCAAGGAGCCCCATGCGTGTTATCATGCTGTATCAAAGAGATATGAAAAGCAAATCATAGGAATCCCTCCATCCCACGCAACCCTGGTGCTTTGATTTCCCAGCGAGGAGACCCAAAGGTTTGTTTGGACTGCAACCAGCAGGCTTTGCACTTGCAGTTCCATCCTAACAACTCCATTTGCTCAGGAGAAGCTTAAAGCAGCGAATGCAGAATTCAATCCACCGTCACCTTCAGGATTCAGCCCTCCTGCGCTTAAAAACAACATTTGCAAGCACTTTGCCCTGTCGCATGTTAAAAGCCACCAGATTTGGGTGTGCATCAGTATGCACACAGGGTAGATAAATGCTGGGGGTGGATTTGGGGCTGCTCTCTGCATCGCATCCCATGCTGAATGGGATGCCGCACAAACCGGGGCTGGTGCAAAATCCCTCTGCTCTGCTCGTGCCACGCGTGCAGGCACAGCCTGCAGGGGAGGTGGGGGGGGAGGGCTGTGCTTTTAAGTTGCTAGAGGCTCTGCAGGAGCACAGAGGCAGGCGCCTGCGAATCCACAGCCACCCAGCCTGGCAGACGTCCCTTGTCACCTCTCTCAGAAGCCATTTGCATGCACTCTCAGACACCTCCGGCGATGCACGCGTCATCCCGGGCTCAGCACGTTGCTTCCAGCCCCCACCTGCAAGCCTTCCGCTTTCTCTATGGGAATGACGGAAGCAAACATTTCCACTCGTGCCCATGGCTTGCAGGATGTCAGCAAAGCCCGTAGCCGTGGCACGGAGCTCCAGCAGGCTGCATCACCTCTCCTTGCATTAACGCCTGCTGTCAGCTGCTTGAGTGCCATGCAACGGGCAGGAGGAGAAAGCTGAGGGTCGTCCTTCCCATCTCCCCCAGTTTCTTTGGGTGCTGCTGTCCCATTCTTTGGCTGGATGTTTGGCTGGAGGTTGATGAACACATCACGGTGGGTCAGGGTCGGAGATGGTGGAAATGGGGGTTCTGAGCTCCTCCTCACACGGGGTTGAGGTTCGAAATGCACTTCTACCCAATCCGAGAGCAAATGGAAGTTGTTCAGCCCAGGATCCGACCCATCCCAAGGGGCTGGTTGGGGTGCTGAGCACCGATCCCTCACCAAGGGCTGATGTTTTCTGCACTGCTGCTCCAAGAGGGAGCATCACCCTGCTTGCACGGGCTGGGGGAAGGGAGGAGGGAGCTGATGGGACACGCCGAGCACTGGCTCCTGCCCTCAGTGCTTCTGCTGTGTGTGGGATCCATCTCTTGCGTAAGAGCCATTCGGGACTGAAGCAGCAGTGATTTATCTCTGCCTAATATGACGGGCTCTTGAATTGCAAAGGAAAAACAAAACAAAAAAACCCCTTTATTTAACAATAGTTCGGCCTAACCTTGTAATAACCTCCCCGCCTTCCCCAGAGAGATGCTTTGCTCAGATACAGGAATTTGCTATCTGCACACAAACATTGGCCCCCTCTCTCCAAGAGGGCTGATTGGAGGGACAGGACAGTCACCCTTTCCTCACCGCTGCTTTTTGAAGTAACAGCAGCATGGGCTGAGTGATTTTCCTATTTTCACCTCCTGGTTCCCAAGCAGGACCTGCAGGTTCAGGGCTTATACTGTGGTGATGGATGTGTGGGGTGGAAGAGGGGGGATAGCAGGGTGGGATTCAGAGCTGAGAGCTTGGCTTTGGGAGAGCTGCATTCCATCCTGCCCGAAGGGCTGAGCAAAGATGTGACCAAGCAGCTCAGCTCCATGACCCCGACCCCAGCGAGAGGAGCAGAACTTCATTTCAATTCATCAAGCCAACAGCCCGAGTCAATCCACCCGCAGCTGCCGGGGGGGCGCAGGGTGCACCGGGCCGGGATGTGGGGCAGGTGTGGGGTGGGAGCGTGCGGGTCGGGTTGAGCCCATTGCCGGTCCTACTGCCGGGCCCATTGCCGTGCTCATTGCCGGGCCCATTGCCGTGCTCATTGCCGGGCCCATCGCCGTGCCGCTGGCGTAGCGCCCGGGGGAACGCGCCCTTCCCACGCCCCGACGGCACCGCGCCTGCTGCCGGCCGCGCCTGGCCGCGGGGCGGGGTGCGCCGTTCTGTTGCACGGCTTTTTTTCTTTTTCTTTTTTTCTTTTTGCCTTTCTTCCCGTCGTTTTCTTCTTCGCCCCTCTCGGTTTATTTTCTTATTTCATTTCATTTTTTCACTGGAAGACATTAGACGTTACATGAGATGAAGGATGCACACACACACACAAATGTGCCATTCAGCAGGAGAATCAAGTAAAGAGACTTGGAGAAATGGAATGAAATTGAGAATGAAGAGGAAATTATGTCAGAGTTGCTCATGGAAGTTCAAAGTTGTGAGTTCAAAGCTGTGTTGGGTCTGATTGTAATTCAGTGAAGAAAGCCAGTAAAAAAAAAAAAAAAGTGATTCAATAAATCAAGGAAGTGCGGACATCCCTGTTTTATGACAGCAGATCTGAAATAAGTTGTTACAAAGTTAAATGAACTGTTAGTTCTTCTCTTAAGAAAGAAGGTGGCTCNTCTCATTCCCTTCACCAACCCCATAGCAATTCCTGCTCTCCTCTCACACCACCCCCTTTACTCTCCAAAGGCACCGCAACCTGCACTGCTTCAGAAACTCCTTTTTAACCACACGTAACCACACACAGCACAGAACACAACGCCTGCTGTCACCCCATGCTTTGCTTTTAGCTTTCCACAACAAACTCCCCACGCGTGCTCCCCCCATCACACACCCTCCTGTGCCAGATTGCACTGCTGGTGTTGCAATGGGCTTTGCGCGCTGAGAACCCCCCCCTGCTCACACTTAGATATAAACCCCCCCACCAAACCGCCTTCGCACCCCCAGCGCTGCATCACGAGGCGGGATTTAATCCCGATATTTGTGTTTGATCAGAGAACAGAGGAGCACAAACCGCTCCCTCGGATACGCGCACTTTGATCCCTAAACCCAACTTGATTGCAGCCGAGCTCTGAAAACCTGGGAGCCCCTCTCAAAAGCTTTGCAGCTGGGGGGGGGGCAGAGCTGAGAAACGGCCCATGGGGCCGCATGGGGGTTTGCTGGGGCTGTGTGGGGCCGGTAGCTGGGCCCCTTGGCTGCTGTTTGTGTGTGGACAGGCTGTCACCCCCCAAGTTTCCCCCACCTTATGCCCTGCGCTCATCCCTTGCCGTGCACTGTGCTGGGGGTGTGTTCCACGAGGGGATGGTGGAAGGGAATGAAGACATCAGGGCTGGCAGGTTGCATGGGCAGCAGCATGGGACAAGTCTTCCCTCTGGAGCTCAGTGCTCTAATCAGCCGCAGTTAATTACCTGGGTCAGACAGCCCAATGCTCCCAAAAGTGGAGTGGGAAAACCTCTGCACCATTGCATCCCATGTGCACCATTGGGATGCATGCCTTACACCACTGCACCACTGCATCACATGTGCACCTTTGGGATGCATTCCTCACACCACTGCACCATTGCATCTCANGAGCTCTGCGCAACCCTAGGTTATGTTATTCTTTTATTATATTATTTTATCCCCTGTTTACCATTTTTATTTATTATTTTACTGATTATTACTTCTACTGACTTACCTATTTATTTATTCATTTATTTCTGCAAGCCCCCCCCCGCAGGAAGGCAAGTCGGGCTGTGGGGGGTGGGCAGCTCTCAGCCTTTGAGCTCTGTCCTCCCCTCACCCCCCCCCCTCAACGCTGCCCCCCACAGCCGGGCGGGGTGCGGGAAGGAGCTGCGGGGCGGGGAGGAAACAGCTGCGGGAGGGCCGGCAGGGTTATGGGGGGGGGAACGGCAGCGAATTTCCTCCCTGGGAAGCGCGAGGCAGGAGGTGGGAAGGGCGGAAGGCTTCAGGCAGCGCTCGGGTGCCTTTCCCAGCCTGAGCTTTTGCTGCTTGCCTGGGGCTTGGCTGCAGACTTTCCTTGCTCTGAGCAGCGCTTCCTACGTGAAGTTCCTATGGGGCCGCAGTGCTGCAGGCAGCTGAACCAGCACGGAGCACCACGGTGCATTGTGCAGCTGGAGCCCAACTCCCTGCTGCAACATTCAGCTTTCTGCAAGCTGCAGGCATGCCTACAGCTCTCCCTCTTCTCCTTCCCTTTGCAACAGGGATTGCAGTTTGCAAGTGTTGCGGTGGAGTTCTGTCCCTTTGCAACCAGAAGTGCAATTGCAGGCATTGCAGCGGTGTTCAGCTGGTGGATGCAGTGCATTTTGCTGCTGCTTTGCTGCTCTGTGCCCAGCCCACGCTCTCCTCCTGCCCCAGCATTATCGCCACGTCCACCCCTGTGGACTTTCACCTTCCAGCAGCAGCAGCACACTTTGCTCTTTTATTGCACCTTGAAAAGGATAAGGGCAGATTGAGCACTCAGCTCACAATGTGAAAAAAATAAAGGCTTGCATGGATAGCACAGCAGCCCCTCGGTTTTAAAGAGGGAGAGAGCAGGGCAGGCGGGCAGGTTGGTGCAAAAGTGCCCAACCCAAAGGCTGCAAACCCGCATGCTCTGGAGCTAAGAGCACCCATACGGTTGGCTGCAGCTCTTGAGCTCCTGCCATGCACGTTGCTCGGTGTCATTCACCTCCCAGAGCTGGGCAGCAGCTCTGTGACTCACCCAAGGCCAAAAGCAGAGCGTGTGGCTGTGCTGGCCCTAACAGCAGGGCTGTGACCGCAGGGTCCCCGCTCCCTGCTGCGGCACCGAGCGCCGTGCCAGCTGTCCCCTGCTGGGTTTGCTTTTCAGGGCATCTCTTTGGCAGAGACTCATGCAAAAATCAGTTTTCTTCCATTGCATGCACTCAGGGTGCCCGTCAGCCCTAAGAGAAAGGCGCTGTGTGTGGGGTGGCTGCAGGGGATGCGGGCAGGGTGCAGCCCTGGGGATGGATTGGGTTGCAGGCAGGAGACAGGCGGCTCTGATCCGCGCTGCCCGGGCGGCTGCAGACAGCAGAGGAGGGGTTGGCAGCGACTGCGGGGGATGGAGAATGGCTGTAACGTGATTTTCTGCCTGCGATTGCATAACAAAACCTCCTGGGAACCTCTGGATTCAAATGGATCCTTCCTTGTGCCGGGGGGCACCCGGTGCTGATCCATGATGCATTGGGGTCGGGTTCCTGGGGCTGACTTTGGCCATAGGTGCAAAAAGGCCTCCAGAAGTGGTACCCTGCTCTGTACCCGTGCACTGCTACGTTCTGATTGCTGAGAGCTCAAAACATGACGTTGCATTGCCAGTATGAAAAAGAAGCCAAACAAAGCACGGGGATGTGGAGTTATTGGATGCTCTCCATCATCGGGGTGTTGCAGCCAGGAGATCCCTGGGGGTTGGGGAGGGGGATGAGGAGCATCGCATGTGGGGTCCCAGGGACTCCAGGATGGATGAGAAACGTGGTTACGATGCATTGTGGCCCCTGGTGTGGCAATGGTAATGGACAGGGCATCCATTGGACATGAGGATGGCATAGACATGGCATCCATTGGACGTGGCAGTGGCACACACATGGCATCCCCCTGCACGGGCTCCAATAGCCTGACCTCACAAACGCAGAGCAAAGCACACAATAAGCTTTCCCTCCCTCCCATACCACACATCCACCCTCAATGGTCTTTCTCCACACCGTGGCCTTATTAATTGGTGACAATTGGAAGCGGTTAATTCCGTGTGGGTGAGGCTGCCATTGCTTCCACTTGGCCAGGATTCAAGTGCTGGGGGTGAGGCAGAATGGGTGGCAAAACTGTCTTTTCCTCAGCTCCGATACTTACTGGAAGAAAATAAAATAAAAGCCACAACCCCGAGTGATTCTCTTTTATGAGGTCGGCATTGTGAGGCCGGGCAATTGAATTTACAACAGCATTGAGTATCAGAGTCTATCTGGCCCTGTCAATGAGAGCAGAGGGAGAGAAGAAAAAAAAAGACACACATTAACCCTCAGCTCCGAGTTCCCAGGCGTTTCAATAGGGCTCCCAACTTCCCAAAGAGCCCGCTGCATACTCGATGAGACCCTTTATACCTTCTAATTACCCTCCTCACAATGGGGACAGACTCTCTTGCCTCTTTTGTGGCCGAGATAGTAACTTTTGCACGCACCACCCCCACGGAAAAGGTAATGCAGAGCCATAATACGGAGCAAAAGCTTCAAGCTGGATTATCTCACGCAGCAAGCATGCATTTCCCAGCTTCCAGGAGCACGTATTTAGGAAGCAGCGCTCACACAGCCCCTCATAACCTTCCCTATCAGCCGCCTAGAGCCCTCCTACAGCCACACTCAAGGCCATAAAGTTGGCCCCTATTGCCTTCCCGCAGCGTTGGCTTTGTCTCTGCCCGTTCAAATGAGAGGAGAAAGTAAAAGTTCTATTTCAAAGAGTTTATTTCAACACCTGCATTATTATTTTGTTCTTTTTTTTTTTTTTTGGAGGTCTCCAACACAGGCACGCAACACACGCACGGACAGACGGGATACAAACAACTTTGGCATTATACTTCGAGTTATCTGTTACAAAACTATCTCTCATTTATTTCTCCTTAAAAAAAAAAAAGAAGTATCTCAAATAAAGGCATTTCAAAGGAGTAAAAATACAAACGGAGATCCCAACCTCTGAGAATAATAAATAGCGCGTTCTTAGTCCTTATTTTGTCTTTCCCCGTGTTGAAATCTGCTTAGGAAAATACAACCACCACAACGGGGCTCCATACAACGGAGCCAAGGCAGAGTTTTTGGGATGAGGGATGGGATTGGTCACCACGGCCTCCAGACGGACTCCCTGCGCTCAGCAATAGGGCTGGCTGCCTGGGATGCGGGCACCACGCCGTGCCCAAATGATGTCAAGCCCTGCACAGGGGATGCTGATGGGGTGCTGGATGCGTTCCCAGAGCCTCCACTTGTGGACACTGGGACGTTGGCGTTGGCGTAGAGTGGGATAACCGGTCCAGAGCCAGGTGGGAACGCCGGGTTGGGGATGAGGAAGGCGAATTGACCATCGGTGGCCGGGACGAGCTGGAAACCCCCATAGACTTTAGGGGAGAGCGCTTCGGTTGGTTCCAGCTTGCACGGCACCGGCACCGCTCCGGTGGTGGTAGGCGGCAGTTGGACGTGCAGAGGTTGAGCCAGATGAGTGGGTTGGCCAGCAGGAGGGGGTGGCAGGTAGTTCATGGCCACGATCTGCCCCAGGCAAGCAGAGAGGTGGCCCAGCAGGCGGGCTCGCACATCAGCATTCACCCCCTCGCAGGTGGACAGGAACCTCGTCACCTCGTTCATGCACTCATTGAAACCAGCACGGTATTTGCCCAGCACGCTGGGGTCAGCGCTGAGAGCGGCTGCAGGAGAAAGGAAGAGCAAATTCTTGGCAGGGGGGTCTCATGAAGCTTCCTCGGAGGGTTTTTGGGAGTCCTTAGGGTTTGCAGAGGCTTTTGGGGGTCTTTTTGAAGTACTTGGGGTTCGCATGGGGGTTGGGAGGTTGCTTTTCTTTGGAGGAGTGCCTAAGAGCTATTTGGGGGGTTGCATCATTTTATTGGGGTCCCGAAGAGTTTAGGAAGTTCACATGGGTTTGGGGGTGTCCCTAAATGTTCTTCTCTAAGTGTTTTTGGAGGGATTTGCATAGACTTCACGGGGTCTAAGACTTTTTGAGGCTTGCATTTGGGGTCTGCAGGAGTTTCTAGGGCTCCCTACAAGTTCTGGAGGGTTTGCATGGGTTTCTTAGGGTCCCCGTGAGCTTCCGCATGGGTTTTAGGGCTCCCTAGTGGTTTCCAAGCTACACATGCAGGTTGGGGTCCCTAAGAGTTTCCAAGCCTCACATGAGCTTTAGGGGATCCCCAAGGGTTGGGGGACCACCGTGGGCTCCAGCCCCCAGGGTCAGGGGGTGGGGAAGGGGGTACTCACCGGCCATCTGTGCCCTCTGGAGGTTCCTCAGGTGCTTCACCGTCATCTCCAGGATGTCCGCCTTCTCCAGCTTGGAGTGCCGCGAGCTCTGAGGGAACAACACCGGCACTCAGAGCCTCCTGCCCGCATCACACCCCATCGTCAACCCCTCCCCCCCTGCAGACCCCATCGCTGCCATACTCACGTCTTTTTTCAGCGCGTCCAGGATGAGCATCTTCAGCTGCCCCAGGCTCTCGTTGATGCGCGCCCGCCGACGCTTCTCCATGATGGGTTTGGAGGACTGCGGGCACAGCGCACACCGTCACCGCCCGCTGCTCGCCCCCGGCCCCGGCCCCCTGACCCCGCACACCGACCTCGGCCCGGCCGCGGGCTCGCCGCCATCCGCTGCCATTTACCTTCCGGTGCTCGCTGGCGCTCCGCGGTTTGTCCGGCGTGTGGCTGGCGCTGGCCGGTGCCCCCGCGATGGGGGAAGCGGTGGGTTTTTCCATGCCCGTGTCGGCGGGCATGGCGAGGTAAAAAGGGAAATTAAAATAACCAAAGGAAATTAAGTTAAAAACGAAGAAATCGGGAAAAAAAAAAAAAAGGGGGGGG
>JACDJE010000126.1:1427525-1457798 GCA_016647715.1 Pavo muticus
ATCACACCCTCCTGTGCCAGATTGCACTGCTGGTGTTGCAATGGGCTTTGCGCGCTGAGAACCCCCCCCTGCTCACACTTAGATATAAACCCCCCCACCAAACCGCCTTCGCACCCCCAGCGCTGCATCACGAGGCGGGATTTAATCCCGATATTTGTGTTTGATCAGAGAACAGAGGAGCACAAACCGCTCCCTCGGATACGCGCACTTTGATCCCTAAACCCAACTTGATTGCAGCCGAGCTCTGAAAACCTGGGAGCCCCTCTCAAAAGCTTTGCAGCTGGGGGGGGGGCAGAGCTGAGAAACGGCCCATGGGGCCGCATGGGGGTTTGCTGGGGCTGTGTGGGGCCGGTAGCTGGGCCCCTTGGCTGCTGTTTGTGTGTGGACAGGCTGTCACCCCCCATGTTTCCCCCACCTTATGCCCTGCGCTCATCCCTTGCCGTGCACTGTGCTGGGGGTGTGTTCCACGAGGGGATGGTGGAAGGGAATGAAGACATCAGGGCTGGCAGGTTGCATGGGCAGCAGCATGGGACAAGTCTTCCCTCTGGAGCTCAGTGCTCTAATCAGCCGCAGTTAATTACCTGGGTCAGACAGCCCAATGCTCCCAAAAGTGGAGTGGGAAAACCTCTGCACCATTGCATCCCATGTGCACCATTGGGATGCATGCCTTACACCACTGCACCACTGCATCACATGTGCACCTTTGGGATGCATTCCTCACACCACTGCACCATTGCATCTCACGTGCACCATTGGGATGCATCCCTTGCACCATCGCACCATTGCATCCCATGTGCACCATTGGGATGTGTCCCTTGCATCATTGCACCACTACATCCCACGTGCACCATTGGGATGCTCAGAGCATCTCTTGCTCCAAGGAAGCGTTGGGGCTCCTTCAGCTGTAAGCAAGGGTATTGCTAAGCAAATTGCTATCTGCACTAACAAACTATTATTCCTTGTGCCTCTGCTGCTGAGGACATCCTTTTGGGGGACGGCTGTGGGAACGCGGTGGGGATTTTGCAGCGTTAGAAATGGAGATTTTTCAGGGCCTCTTTCACCACAAAGCCAATGGGGTTTAATTTCTTTTCTCACCTCCCTTCCTCCTTCCCCGCCCTTCGAAATCGCAGCGAAAGGAAATTGCAGCCGTGCTCACAAAGCCCCTCTCGAAGGCATCACCCAGTTTTGTCGGGCGGCACAGAATAGCACAGCTGATTGGGACAGATGTTCCCTTCTTCCCCGAGTGCCAACGCTTTGCCCAAGCCCAGATCTGCTGACTTATCCCGCATGGAAAACATCTTGAAAAGGCGGCTGAGATGAAAAGGGAGGGAAGGAGAGCGTTGTGTCCGGATTTAACACAGCCCAGTGCTCCATTCTCTGCGCCTGGCCCTGGCTGGAGAGGTCCTTTCAGCAGATCCTGTTCATTTGTTGGCGGATAATAGGGGCTGAGTTGCGGCAATCCATGTGCAGAAAGCAGAAAATAGAGTCAATTACATCTGTATTAGGTGGCCTCGGGGAGAAAATCTCCTTACATGCCTTCCACTGATACTGTTCTTAATTATATTGGCTAAGGAGCTGCCTATGGTAAATCCAAGCACGGCCCTGGCTCCTCTAATACGGAGCAGTGGTGGGGATGTCACTTCCCGACGGGATGTTTAATTAGGGGTTTTCTTTTGCCCACAGTCAGTGCTGCCTGGCCCTGCACAGCCTCTTTGAGATGCAGTGGGGGCCAAAGCCTTGTTCAGGTGTTTGGTCAAATGCTGCAGTGCTTTCCAAGGTCAGAACTGCAGGATTGATGTGCTGAAACCTGGGGAAAAGGGGGAGGAGAGACCTGGTAGGCAGCGTTTCCTTGCCTGCACCGTGCAAGTGCATCATAGAAATGCACAGTGGAAGTGCATCATACAAGTGCATCACGCTGATGCATCATACAAGTGCATGGTGCATCATACAAGTGCATGGTGCATCATACAAGTGTGTGGTGCAATTGCTTCCTGCTAGTGCACCAGACAAGGGCATCATGCAAGCGCATCGTCCAAGCGCACTGACTTGCAATGCATCGCTGCTGCTTAGGGTTGAAGGTGTTATGGCCACCAACAGATGCAGTGGTTGGGTTTGCATGGAGGCTGCTGCAGAGCCTTGGTGGTGCACTGCCTGGTCATCCACTGAGGGATGGCCCAAAGCAGGTGACGATGGAGCATGGAATCACAGAGTTGTCAAATCATTAGGGTTGGAAATGGCCAAGAGGATCACCAAGTCCAACCACCAACCCACCACCACCGTGTCCCTTGGTGGACACGGGGTCTGCATTGCTTCGCACGTAGATACCCATACAGTTCCCAAGGGACAGAGGAGAAGAAGTGCTAGGTGTGAGGGCTTCCTATCCCTCCACGTTTTACACAGAGGTGAACTTCATCAGCCTGTCCCACCCGAGCAGCCAGGACACGTATCCGCAGTGCTTCACAGCCCCATTCACTTCGGTATCCGTTAATCTCGTTAAGTGTCTGATCCCATACCTGAGAAGAAAAAAAAAAAAGAAAAACCATCAAGGATATTTGCTTTGCCTTTGCAAAGATGTGTCATTTTGCCATCTGTAGGCAAGCATGCTCTGCCACAATGGGTTTTGTTTGACTTCCATGCTAAAAAGGTCCCAGGTTTCTCTCCAGGGCCGCCCCAGCCCGCGTTCCCCCCGCGCTCCTTTCAGAGGGGCTGTTGATGAGCTTGGCCTAATCAGATTAACTCAGTCCAGACACAGCAGTGGCAGTTTATTCTCTTTTAAAAGGACTCCACGGTTTCCTACAAACTTTTTGTAAACTCTTCATCTCCGGCTCAACTCCTTTGTAAGCTGCGTCCAATGGACTCTTTGAGAGACCCACAGTGGCGGTCAATGAGGACCTGTTAGAATGGGTCACTAATCCAAAAGAGTGGAGCAATGCCTTTAAAGCCGTGTGCTGAGGCACTGGGAGCCCTGCCTGGAAAGAGCGAATCGAATTCCCAAAGAGCTGGAACATTCAATTTGATACCTAAAATAAATACGTTGAAGAAGTCCGCCTTGTTTACAAGGGTCGTGGGACGACGTGGCATTCAGTGGAGGTTTCCACTTCTTCTGACCTGCATGGAGAAGATTAACGTTGGGACTCCATCCCCCACCACTGTCACTCAGACTTGGAGTCATTTTGCTCCTTAGATAGGAGCTGCCCCAGTTAAAAATAAGCAAATGAGTCACTGCAGTGCACACAGTGATGAGAAAAGAGGCCTGTTGACTTCCTTTGAAAAGATCACGATCTTTCGTGGTGTTGATTTTGTAATAAAAAATTGCCTGGAATGGCAAAAAGAGTGATCTCAGTTGGGTGGAAGGGACAGGACACCCAGCGTGGCACACTGCTCCCTGTGAAGCTGTGGAAGTCACGGTGGCTCACGGTGCTTAGAATCACAGAATCATTAAGGTTGGAAACACCCCTAGGATCACCACATCCAACCCCAACCCACCCCACCATGCCCACTGACCACGTCCTTCAGTGCCACATCCCCACGGTTCTGGAACACCTCCAGGGTTGGGGACTCTGTATCTGATGGGATCACGGTTCCTAGGTTGGAAAGACCTTCATCGAGCCCAATACTTGCTCCCCTAAGCCTTGCAAAGGGAATGTCACATCTCTTTCTGTATCTTTTTCTCTCCATGCCATGCAAAGGGAATGTCACATCTCTTTCTGTATCTTTTTCTCTCCATGCCATGCACCAGGCAGACTATGAGCTCTTCTAGCTTCCTCCAGTTGTTCTCACAGAAGGCCTGGATGAAAGAGCCAAGAGCAGCTGTCAGGCCTGTTAAATCCACTCAGCCTTCATCACCCTGCATTAACGCTTAATGGCGACTGCAAGCAAGTGATGAAAGGGAAACTGCTCAGGGCCTTCCAGTGACCCATCATTGTGGGATCAGAGTGGGGACAGAACCCGTGAGACCCCGTGGTGGGGTCAGAACTTGATCATCTTTAAGGGTCCCTCCAACCCAACCATTCAATGATGCTATGGTTCTTTGAGTCTATGATTCCACGACTATTATGCAAGGATCCTATGATTCTGTGATTCTGTAGTTCTACAGTTCTACAGTTCTGTGATTCCATGGTTCTGACTCCATCACTCCATGATTCTATGGTTCTATGACCCAATCATTCTATGGTTCTATGGTTCTATGACTCTCTCACTCTACGGTTCTATGGTTCTATGACTCCATCACTCTATGGTTCTATGGTTCTATGACTCCATCACTCTATGATTCCATGGTTCTATGACTCCATCACTCTATGATTCCATGGTTCTATGACTCCATCACTCTATGATTCTATGGTTCTATGACTCCATCACTCTATGATTCCATGGTTCTATGACTCCATCACTCTATGATTCTATGGTTCTATGACTCCATCACTCTATGGTTCTATGGTTCTATGACTCCATCACTCCATGATTCTATGGTTCTATGACTCCATCACTCCATGATTCTATGGTTCTATGACTCTCACTCCATGATTCTCTGGTTCTATGACTCTCTCACTCTATGATTCCATGGTTCTATGACTCCATCACTCCATGATTCTATGGTTCCATGACTCTCACTCTATGATTCTATGGTTCTATGACTCTCTTACTCTATGATTCTATGGTTCTATGACCCAATCACTCCATGATTCTATGGTTCTATGATTCCATCACTCTATGATTCCATGATTCTATGACTCCATCACTCTATGATTCTATGGTTCTATGACCCTATCACTCTATGATTCCACAACTCTATGATTCTACAACAGGTTCTATGATACTACGTCTCTCCGGCTCTATGATTCTACAATGCTATCATCCTATGGGTTCCCTCCAGCATCCTTACCCTTTCTGCTCCATCGCTCCTCAGCTCACCTGAGCTGCCTCTTGCCCTGAAGTTTTGGTGAGAAACATTTATTTTAGAAAGGGAGAGGACAAAAGAAAAAAGGAAAAAAATAGGAGGGCGGGTGCCAATCTGGCTTGGGAGAACGTGGTTTCCTGCCGCCCTTATTATCTGCTAATTGGGATTTTAACAAAGATTGTCCTGTCACATGCAGGTGGCCGGTGACAACGTGCCTGTGACTGAAGAGAAGTTCTTGACATAAGGAGAGTGGAGGAGCTCGCTGGGAGCCAGCAATCCCTGTCTGATCTTCCGCGCGCCCGTCTGGCGCGGTGTGAATAATTAATAGATTAATGATACACCTCTCTGCTGCACACAGAGCAGCTCGGGCTGGAAGCTGCTGCCTTGCACAAACCTCCCCATGTGCCGGGGCGCACCCTGCGTGTAGCAGCTCGGGCTGTGCTCTGCAGGAGAAGTCCCCGGTGTTGCGGATGCGTTGATGGGAAGGGGTGATCTAGCAGCAAGCAGAGCCCGTGCCATGCATCCAGCAGGGAGAAGGCAGCAGATCACATGCAGGCTGCTTCATCCCCTCGGAGCTCCTCCAGGCATCGCCTTCCCTGCAAAAAGTCACGGAGAATTTCAGCTTGAAGGCTGACAGAGCTGCAAGCGGCCAACCCTGCTGGCAGCGTGCTTCCAGCAAGCCCTGCAGCAGGCAGCACTGCGAGAGCCCACCCAGAGCTAAGGGAGCCCAGGGCAAGCTCCTGCTCCAGCACAGGGATGTGCACTGGGGCGTCTTTGCCCAAGCAACACCCTCCTCCCCTCCTGACGTGCTAAGCATGCAAACACGCCGTTCCCCCGGTCCCCACAGAAGCTTGCTGCATCACAGGGGGAAAAGGTTTAATGAAAAATTTAAAGGCCGGCGTCTTAAAATAAATTCCAATCCCAGCTGAGATTTCACGGCGGCTGCTAAATGTCACTCGCTTTAGGACTTGCGTGCGGGAAGCAAAACCATCACTCCCTTCCATGGGGAAGCGATGGGCCCTGTTCCTTTGCGGGGCTGTGAGGAGGCACCGTCCCCAGGCTGGGAGGTGATGGATGTAATTAAAAGCCCAGGGGGAGGGAGGGAGAGAGGGAGGAGGGAGAAAAGGAAGAACAATAAATGGAGGCAGCTTATCTTGCGGCTGAAAGCTGATCTTCATGGACGTGTAACATATGGTATTTTCAATAGTGGATAAACAGTTTAAAGGGGACCTGCAAATGTTGTCTTTTAATGAGCTAGCAGCGGGGTTGGGCGCTGAATACGCCATGCTCACCTTTTATCTGGGTGCCCCCACGTCGCCCTGCAGCCCCGGCATGCACTGTGCCATGTCACAGCTGCCACCGAGCCGCCCGCAGGGCTGCGGGGCTGAATGCAATTACCCGAACTGGAGCCCAGCCAGCACAGCCCTGCCCATTGCAAAAACCACAGTGGGGTCTTTAATTACCAGCACAGGTCAGGACCCTTGGCTTTCCCAGCACCTCTCCTCCCAGGACAGTCTTGTTGGCCATTGTGCCATCCCCAGTGCTGACTTCGGGGCAAAGGATTGGGCCCATCGTTGGTTTTGCCCATCATCCAGGTGCTGCCTCCAGCAAATGTATGGGAGCAGCAAACCTGTTCTCTCTCCTGGATAGGAAATCTGTGCTATCCCATAGCCTTGAGGCTGGGGGCTGTGGGCTGGAGGTAGGTGCCCAAGCTTGGTGTAAGGCAGCGTGGGAAAAATGTGCTCATGGAGATTAAGCTCCAAAGGGTTGAAGTTTTGTGGATTAGGCATCCACAGGCACAAATCTGTGCGGATACTCCAAGCTTTGGTGCTTTGCATCAGCTCAGGCTCTGCATCCCTGCGCCCTTTCCATGCCATAATCTCTGCACGCTGGAATTGCCTTCCTCATCCTTTGGCATCCCCCAGTGCCCATCGGCAGCCCTAAGCTTTGCAGTTGTGTTGGCTTCTGGCTGAGCTGAGATGGGCTGAAGCCTTCAAAGTCCCTCAGCCCCATTTCTCAAGCAGAAGCCCCAAATCCCCATTTTAATGGCACGCTCCAGGTTCAGACCCTTCCCGATCTCCCAACCAAAGCCATGGGAGTTTGGGGCATTTTGAGTTAACCGAAAATATACATGTGTTTTGGGAGCCATCTCCTTTTGTACCAGCTCATTAGGGGAAATAAATGGTCCCTGACCATCTGTCATCTTTGTGCAGGTACCTGGCAGAGAGGGGTGGGAAAAGGCACGGAGGATCCTTAATCCGCTCAGGGTTCGGCGAAGTGAGCTCTGCTTCCCACAGCATAATTACAGCGGCCCTGCTGCAAAGTGACAGACCTAGTGAGTGGAAATAGATGAATGTAATTAAAATCCCAGGGAGAGGGCGATGGAGACGGGGACGCGGCGGAGGGAATGAGCGCGGCGGAGGGAGAGGAGCCACGAGCAGGAGGCGGCTGGTCTTCGGGATGGGGACCATATGCTGGTTTCATTAACGAAGAAAAAGGGTAAAAGTTGATTACTGATTAATTCCCGTCTTTTCCTCTCTTCTAATTGCATTTTTTTTTTTTAATTTCGTGGGTTTAAGGCTCGAAGGATGAGTAAAATCCTGTGCTCTGACCTGCTGCGCGCACCCAACCCAGCGGGCTCTGCATCCATCCACCCCACCCCCCCTGGCTCCACATCCCATTGGTACCCCACATCCCCACGCTGCTCCCTTGCAGCAAGAGTTGGCCATTGTCAACCTCAAGAAGCCAAAATCACATTCATCAGCACAGGGATGCTAAGGGAGGAAACTCTCTGGGGTCCTGCTCCTGGGGATGGGTCCTTGGGGTGTCCCATGGGTGAGTTGCTCTGTGCTTTCAAGCACTGCAATTGTATCGATCAGCAATGGCTGTTTCCCCTCTTCTTCCCTCTTGAAAATGCCTTTCTTCTTCCTGCCCTCTCTTTGATGTCTTTTAATTACCTTTCCCCTCCTCCACACCCCCCTGTCAAAGAACCCCGAAGAGGTGGGCGAGGTTTATTTATTTATTGGCTTTGCTATGGATGAGGCCGGGAGTTGAGTGGGCTCTTGGGTTGTCTCTGCGGGAATGCTGGGGGCTGAACAGCCCCGCATTGCTCTGAGCATCCCTTGTGCCAGCTGTGCCCCCAACACCCACATCCCTGTGTACCACACAGAAGGATGCTTCACTGGATAAACCCACCAGGCACAGCCCCACCACGGGAGCAACCACACCATTAGTCACCCCAGCTTCATTTCATCCTATTGGGATGGAGAGGGAGGAGGAGGGAGGTGGATGCTTTGGTGGAGGACTTCTCCTCCAGGCTGGCACGGCTCAGGTCCATGTGGGGTTGGCATCTCCCTTCTCCCAGCGCTTTGTCACTCCACCGAGAGCCACTGTGTCCCCATCCCCCTTTCCCCACCCTCCCCTCACCCTGGGATGGATGGGAAATTTGAGGAATGTTCAGATTTTACTCATTAGCCCAACCTCCTGCTGGCCCTGGTTTAAAACAACCTGCAGGGGCTTCCCTTGATCGGTGATGTATGAGTGGCAGCGATGGGGTAAGCCAGACATCGAGCCTGGCTGGAGTCGGACTGCCTCGCATTTCACTGTTAACTTGTCTTCTGTGACTGGACATAATTTAGTCTAATTGTCTTCATGTGGGTTTCTTTCATCATGGTCACAATCCGGTTTAGCCAGCGGCTAACGAGGACATTTCAATGGCTTTCCTTCTCACCCGTCCCCGCTTCTCTCTGCTTTCATTTCCCAGGCGGGGCTGGCGGGGGGGTGTGGGGCTGCGTGCCGATCCCATCTCTGCTCCCACTCCGCTTTGGGATGGAAAACTGACCTCATGCCTGGCCAAGAGTGGTTAAACCCAAAGGATGAGAAAGTGCCCTTGGTGCCAATGGGCGAAGACCTCCTACGGCAGAGCTGGTGCAGACGGGGCAGGCACGGTGCTTTGGGAGCTGGGGATGGAGCTGGGTGAGTGCAGCGACGCTCTGAGCATCCCTGTGTGCCTGCATCACAACAGTGCCCACATCCCAGGGCCATGGAGCTATATGGGAAAACTGGGGTGCCCACCTCCCTCCCCACAGCCCTGTGGGCTCACACAGCCATCCCGATCTCTCCCTTTTCTGCAGTGTTTGGGTTTGGGGGCTGTTGTTGTGAAGGACGGTCGCGTTGGGTTTCTTGGAAGCAAGTCCCTGGATTTTTCTGACGGGAAGAAGCTGGCGTTTCATGAAAGCCTCTCCCTCGTTATTTAATGCTAAAGCTCTTCAATTAGTTTCATTTGATTTACTTTGATGCTTTTGTTCCCAGAGGTTTCCAGTGTGCGGGGCTGCCCCACCTCACCGGGTCTGCCCCCCTTTGATCTCAGCAGCGCTGCCATGGGCCCCCAAGGCATCCCTCGGCCCCGCGCCCGCAGCCCCCATCTCACCCCCATCTGCTCCAAAACCAATATTGACTCGGGAGTGGGGCAGCCCCCCACCAGGCAGCTTTAATCAAAGCTTTCCCCAGCAAATGAAGTTTTTACAAGGAGGTCTCCAGGTGCTCGATCCAGGGGAGGGGGACACAATGGCCATCCTGGCGGGGGCTCGCTGCTATGGCAAAGAGGGGACCGGAGGGGCCGGAGCCCCGGCGCTCCCCTAGGGTTAGGCTGTATCTGCAGGAGCCAGACAGGGGTCTGGACGCTGAGCCAAAACATTTAACATTCGCAAAGCAATTAAGCAGGGGGGAGAGGAGGGGAGGTGGAGGTGGCTGGGCACGGGAATTGGTTCTCATGGGAATGCTGCGGCACGGGGCAGGGACCCTGGGCTGAGCCCATGGCATCACCACAAACCCTTCCCAATGGGGAATAACCACAAACCTTCCCTTCCCAACTGGGAACAGCCACGAACTCTTCCCAATGGGTAATAAGCACAGACCATTCCCTTTCCAACTGGAAACAGCCAGGAACCCTTCCCTTCCCAACTGGGAAAACTACTACTTGCTTGGCTTCTTTTTGCCAGCATCTCCTACAGGGCATCCCATATAAGTCTGAGGTCTTTGGGGACTTACATAGCGCATTGCAGAAGGGAAGTGAAGGCTTCTTTGGGACTTGCTCACAGTGCTTTGCATCCCACTGCCACCTCCGCCAGAGCTCCAGGGACATCCATCCTCCCTCCTGCAGCCCCTGGGGCTGTCACATCCCACACACCCTCAGCCCCGCACCTATGGGTGATGCCACACACAGCATCCGCACTGCGAGCCGGAGTGCAGCGCGGAGGTGGGGTTAGATGGGGCTCACCCCACAGCGGCAAAGCTCAGTGCCTTTTGTGGGCTCTTATACAAAAAGAAAAACCAAACTCCCCCAGAAATGCTAGCAATCAGTTGGAAATGCAGCTCTTCAAAACAAATAAACACAGTGGAATAATGGGAGCGGGGCTGGCTGGGGAGCAGCAGGCAGAGCGCGGGATGAAGGATGACGTGCTGAAAGGCAGCGGTTAAGGATGAAGCCAAATCCTTTCTGCCACATTTCAACTGCTCCCAGTGCTTCTGCTGCCACGGAGGTCGCTGCCCAAAGGCGACGTTGGGTCGGGGCTGTGGTGGGTGGCAACCATAAAACGCGCCCAGGCTGCCCAGTAAACCCGGCGCATTTATTTCCCTGCTTTAAAGGGAAGGCAATTAGCTGCTGACCCGCGGGTACCTGGGGGGAGACCCACAGCTGGAGCACAGCTGTCCCCCGTTGCACCGCTGCGGTGGCTCCCTTTGGTTTGCTATTCCTGCACCACTCACTTCTTGGGGATGCAAAGATGCAAACAGCAGTGGGTTCCCAGCCCTGCTGCCCTCCCCGCACCCCGCAGGGCAGCACTGAGCCTGCAGGGAACCTAAAGGAATACAGCCAAGCTTTGCAGCCCTCCCTGCATTCCTCCCCCACGCGTGGCTGGCAAGAAACCCCCAAAGCTCTCCATCTGCAACCTTTGTGCCTTGGGTACAATCGAGCTGCGGTGCTGGGGGGGAGGAACTCCCCGATGTGCAGTGGGATTATTTCCCCGTGGATAGGGTTCAGTGGGGCTGAAAGAGCCGCACGCCCTCTGGTAATTTGCAGCTTGTGGATGCTGGGCTGACACTGAACTGAACCCAGGGCAGCAGCAGGCAGTGCGGAGCGGGGCAGCTCGGCCCTATTGTGGTGGCAGGGCCACTGGGGGCTCGGCTAATAGGGGACATTCCTTCCTCCCAGGGCTCCCTCCGCCACTTTAATGCATTCAGGGCCAGCTTTGGCTATTTAGCCTCGTTAATGGCAGCGTTTGGGTGACAGTCTTCCCCATTTCCCTCATGTGAATATTATCCCTGTGTTGCCCTGCATTGTTCATAACCAGGGGGGGACAATTAATCAGAGCAGAAAGGACTTTATTCAGACGGGATTCCTTCTCTGGCTGCACCACTGGGAGCAAATTAGCAACTCACACTTTGCCATTGGCCTTTTCCTTCAGTGCTTCGGGCTGCAGACACCCCTCCACCCTGGGCACAGAAATGCAAACCCGCTCCCGGTTTAGCACTGCTGTCCTCACCACCTTTTCCTAATTGTTTTTGTTCTTTTGCATGTCCGGGCAGCGAGGTGGTAAATAGGCTCTAATCCCCATCCTGACACCTGCTTATCTGCAGGGCTGCTGCTGCAGGAGCAGGTCTGGGCATGGGAGAGCAGGGAGAAACTCCTGCAGCCCAGCAATTACACCTGAGACACGATGCTCCCAGCAACACCCACACCGCTGTGAATGGCCCAGCACGTGCTCCTCACCTTGCAATAAGGCTGCTTTCACGTACTCAGCACTGACAAAGGGGTAAAAGGCAACCAGCCCATCCCATCAGCCCCCCTTTCCCCTTCCCTGTTCTTTTCCAAAGCATTTTGCTCACCAGAAGTGCTCTGCAGACAGACAGTCCCCAGCTGTTGTCCCAACATCTGTCTCGCACTCTTTGCTAATGATGCCTGCCCTGCAATGCCAGATGCACAAATAACCCCTTCCCAAATCTGCTTTGCATTTCCCACATTTTACCCATCACGGATGCTGAGGGGTAGCTCTAGGCTCCCATCCCCTTGCAGCCATGGCTTTCTGAGCCCCTGGCAGGTGGGCTGTCCCCATGGGGATGCTTTGCTCCATCCCTGCCTCAGCAGAGCCCAATCTGCTGCTTCAGCACCTCTGCAATCGACAGAGCTGTCTGCTGGCTCCAGGACCTGCTTGCAGCCGGGCTCAGCCCCACGGCCGGCCCCACGTCCTGTCTGTGGCTTTTGCTGCTCTGGATGAGGCTGCTGAGATGTCTCAATAGGGCACTAGCTAAATGAGCTGCTTGTGTTCATGAGTCAGACTGGGAGTCGAGCTCTGCCCTTCGCCTCTGTCTGAACCCGGCTATCGCGTCTGGCTGTCACCAGGTCCACGGGGACAGCCACCACGTGGCGACGTGGCCGGGGGATGGTCACCAGCAGGTTCGCATCCGTGAGGTCTACAAGCACGGGATGCTCAGATGTGATGGGCTCAGAACCAGGGAAGGGCCTGGAGAGTGCAGGATGTGGGGCAGCAGGGCTGGGAGCCCAGAGCAGAGCCACGGGGACCCTGCTGGGATGCTGTTAGGACGTTTCTCTCCACCAGAAACACATTAAGAAGGAACTGAGTCTGGCTCGCAGCCGTGCCTCAGATCGATGCAATGAAATTTGATAAGGAAATAGCAGGAGCGTGCTCAGCACATGTGAAAAAACAAGCAAACCACGTCTTCAGATCTTGCCCTGTGGGAGGGAGGGGGCCGTGAGCAGCAGCCTTCCTGGAAAGCTCTCCTTGCTGACGCCTGCACGCAGCATCCCAGGGGATGAACCTCAGGAGCCAGAGAGGCAGGCAGATGGGCAGCAAAAGCTGCAAGGAAGGGCCGGGCCTGGAGCGAGGCATTGCCCTTTGCCAGCAGGCGCAGAAAACCCCAATCCCCATCAAACCTGGCACTGCAATGAGTCAGCCCGTTGCTATCCCAGCTGCAGCGCTTCCAGCCTGCTCGGCTCACCCCAGCGGGCTGCCAGCAGCCGCTCAGCCCCCGCTCGGTGACAAATGTCACACGGGGACGCACGCAGCATCCCCGCCTCCGCCGCACCACCGGCAGCAGGGAGGTGACTGCTGGGTCCCCCGGCGCCCGCACCGCGGTTTGAAAGATGGGATCGTGTCAGCAGCAATTGCAAAACGGCTCCGGCAGACGGGCACGCTCCTTTGGCAGAAATCTGATTTCCTCATTTGCCGAGACGGGGGCGGCCCGCTCCGAATCGCTCCCGTGGAAGCGTGCCCTCCTCCCGTCACGCCCCGTGAGTCACCGCGGCTCCGCAGGGATCGAGATCTGGAAAGCACCCAAGGCAGCCATCAACCCCGCGGCGGCTGATAACGCGGTGTTATCAGGCTCCATCCAGCTGCTGAGTCAGCCTAGCGCGCCCTCCCTGCCTGGCAGGAGACCAGGGATGGGGCTGCTGCTGGTGAGATATGGGGACAGAGCCCTTTGCAGCATCCCAAACATCACAGCATCCCCAACATCACAGCATCCCCAGCATTGCAGCATCCCCAGAACCACAGCATCCCCAGCATCACAGCAGCCCAAATATAGCAGTATCCCCAGCACCACAAGCATCCTCAGTGCAACAGCATTCCTGGCATCACAGCATTCCTGGCATCACAGCGTTCCCAGCATCACACCATCCCCATCCATGCCGAGCACCCTTGTGGAGGGCAACATTCAAAGGCGCTGGGTTTAGCTTCCTTGCAGAGATGCAGGTGAGCTGTAAAAGTCCAATCAGTGAGGGCACAGGGACACCGTGCTGCTGCCCCAGCCCAGAGTGGGACCTGCTGCTTTCTGCAAGGCAGAGCAGCCTTGGGGCTGGGGGTGCAGCCAGGTGGCTGTCACACTGCTGAGCTCACCCTCTGATGGCTCTGGGGTCGCTCCCACAGGTATCAAACCATACTATAATTTAGGAACCACAACCAGAGGTGGTTTGGAAGTTGAGGCAGCTCTGGGGAAGGGAGGCTTTTGTAGAGCCCAACCTCAGCTTTACAGCTCCGTTTGCTTCCCACTCAGCTTTCAAACCTCCCCAGGTTCCCCCCCGCCCAGCTTTGCTCTTAAATCCGTCACATTTCGCTTGGTTTAACCTCAGAACGTGAGACAGACCCGAGTGAGCAAACCCTGGGCCAGAAGGCACAGCAGCTTTGCAGCTGGATCCATTACCTGGGGAGCAGCAATTCCCAGCACGTTCGGTGCACGTGAACCACACACATCAGGAGGATAAAAAGAAAACCACCCTGCAACGGGAGCCGGTGGGAAAAGCATGTGGGATGGTGAGAGGTCTGAGCGCTGCTCGTTCCAGGGGATCCCCGCCAGCACCTGCATGTCATCTGTCTTCTTTTATTGCCCTTCCTCAGCTTCTGGCTGCGTTGTACCGCAAAGCCTGATACCCCCTTTGGGAAGAGACATTCCCCTGTGCTTGGGAATGCGATGCTGCAGCCAGATAGATAGGGGCTGCAACCAGAGATGGGACGGGAGCACTCCTCACAGCGGCGGGACGCATTCACCCCACACTAATCCCTCATCCCTATTTTCCTCCCAGCGTGGAGAGACAAATCGCTGTGCTTAATCTCCTTTTCCAGCCCCAGGACCACACTGGGGCCCGGGTCCAGGTGAGAGCTCCCCTAATACAGCGCCATGTGCCCACGGTGGAGCAACAGAGAGCTGCACAGTCACTGCAAACCGAGGGCCATGGCACAGCGGTGAGCACAGGGGCTGCATACAGTGTGTGCATGCACGAGCACACTGCTCACATCTGTGACCTGGGCTTTTTCCCACTGGCACAGGTGCTGTGCACTGTGTACCGACCCCAAATCCATCCCTGCACCTCTCCCCTCCCCCCTGGCCCCTGATCTCCACACCAAGAAGGGGAGGACAGGAGGGGGGTGAGGCTGAGCGCGCGGCTTCCCATTCCCCTCCAAGCTGGCACCCTCCGGAGCCCCATGAGCATCCCTCCTCCCACTGCAGCCCTGGGGAAGCTGTGCCCCTCGGCGCATCACACTTGGGGGGGGGAGGGGGGCTGCGGATGAGCAGTGGGGGTTAATGAGCAGCCAGGCTTAACGAGCAGCGGGGTCCTCCCTGCTGAGCCCCATCCCGCAGAGCCCCGCACGGCGCTGCCGGAGGCTGAGACGTGACTGGCGCTGGGTTGCTGCAGGTGGGCGGGATGAGAGTTTCACGACCCGGTTCCAGCAGCGGCGTGGGCAGCATCGCTAAGCGTGATTAATGCCGGGGGAGGCGGGCAGGCCGAGCAGTGCTGATAAGCGAGGGCTGGCGGAGACGAGAACAGAAAGGAACCACTGTCAGTCACCGCCAGAAATCCCCCCGTCCCTCCCCCCCCCCCCCCAAAAAAAAAAAGGACGTGATAAATCGTGAGCACCACCCGCTGCCACCTCCGCTGGCTCCGAGCGTGGGATACCTGGGAGGAGGCCGGCGCTGCGTGAGATTTCCAGCCTTATTTATTGGAGCTCGTAATTCAGATGAGAAAATGGAAAAAAAAAATACCGTGCGTCTCTCATCCCAGCTGCCTCCCAGGCTGCGTGCTGCTCCCTCCCTCCCTCCCGGCTCCTGGCAGCTGAGAGCTGCAGGAATCCAGATGATCCGGGAAGCTTTGCTTGGAAGGATCCACGGGAGGGGGGGGGAGGGGGGGAGGTGAGGAAGAGATGCTGAAAGAGGAAGGATCTGGGCGGGAGAGGTGCGCGGTGGTTCCGCTGCTCGGGTTGGAGATGTGCTGGGGAAGAGTCCGGCTGCAGAATGGAGGGGAGTGCTGGCAAGAAGCGGCCCAGCTGCCAGCAGCGGCGTCCCAACATCCCAGCCGTGCCAGCAGCGGCGTCCCAACGTCCCAGCCGCGCCAGCAGCGGGGTCCCAGCCGGGCCCGACGGGTGCGCGCTGCCCTCTGGTGGTACCGGGCGCCGCCAGCAGCCGGGGGAGCACCGGGGGCTGCGTCACCTCGGGGTTTCTGAGCAGTTTTTGCACAGATGTAAAATAAAATAAAATAAAACGGATGGTTTTTTATCTTGTTCTGTTTCAGCGCACTGCAGCTTGGCGGCGGGACGGGAGAGAGGAAAGAGGAAGAGCCCCGTGGCAGAGCTGTGGCTTTTAGCAGCCCTGTGAAAATCCGGGCTAGTTTGGGTGATGCTAAAGCTGTATAGATGGGATGGGATGGGATGGGATGGGGCAGGATGGGATGGGATGGGATGGGATTGGGGTGGAGTGAAATGGGATGAAGTGAGATGGGGTGGGGTGGGGTGGATGGGATGGAGTGGGATGGGATGGAGTGGAGTGGAGTGGGATGGGGTGGGGTGGAGTGGGATGGGATGGGATGGAGTGGAGTGGAGTGGGATGGGGTGGGGTGGAGTGGGATGGGATGGGATGGAGTGGAGTGGGATGGGATGGGGTGAAATGAGATGGAATGAAACGGGATGGGATGGGGTGGGATGAAATGGGGTGGAGTGGGATGGGATGGGATGGGATGGGGTGAAATGGGATGGCATGGGGTGAAATGAGATGGAATGAAATGGGATGGGGTGGGGTGGGATGAGATGGGATGGGATGGGGTGAAATGGGATGGAATGAGATGAGATAGAGTGGGATGGGATGGAGCGAGATGGGGTAGGATGGGGTGAAATGGAGTGGAGTGGGATGAAATACATCAGTAGAATAGAATAGGGTAGAACAGAACTGCTGGAAGTTCCTACAAAGATCAAGTCCACCTTCTTGGTTATCTATGACTTCATTCCACATCGCTCCCATTGACACGGTGCAGGATGTCCCTACTTCAGCAGCCTGCAGATCAAAGCAGTGCTGTGCACGTTGCACCCCGAGCCAGAGAGGACTTTCCTGACCATGCAGGGTGGGTGTCTGCAGGGCAGAGCCCACAGCAAAGGGACCGGTGTGCAGAGGGTGAGCTGGGGTGAAGGGCAGGACTGCAGCCAAGCCCTTGCAGGGAGGTTTGCCTCTAAATAAAGGGGCAAATGGAAACTGTGAGAGCCTCCTCGTGGGGCTGGGGCTGCAGGAGCTCCCACCGCCCCTCGCTGGCTAAAGGGCTCTCGCACTGCGGCTCTGGCGGTGGTACAGCCCGGGAGGGTAATGGGTATTGGATTGCTCCCTTAGGTCTGTTCTTGAACCTAATCCTCATTAGACTGAAACCCATTTCAATTAAGATAGGCCGGGCTCCTCCTTTGTCTTTCTTTTAATTGGACCGTTCCCGCTGCTAAATGGGCAGCTTAAGCATCCCAAAGACCCTGAGAAAAGCCTGGCGTGTCCCCTAATGGGGTTTGAAAGTGGAGAAATAACAGCATAATCAGTCTCTTCCTCTTTGTGGCAGCCCCCGGCTCACACCGCGTCCCCCACCCCCCCACCTTCACACCCATTCACCGGGCGGCCTCTGACAGATGGGAACGGGACCGCCGCTTCAATGGGGTTTGTCGGGGGGCTTTCACGGGCCCTGTGCCATTCTGTGGCATTCTCCTCCTCCTCGGCCTTTGTGCGGGGAGGGGAACAAGCTGGGAAAGCCGGGGCCGTGCAGTAGATACCTGCTTCATCCCCTGCGTCCATCCCATTACGCATCCCCCCCGGTATGTCTGTGCTTCCTCCCCTCTCTGCCACCGATGCCATGTAGGGCTGGGGTTCCTGCAGGCACTGGGGCATTGCATGCATCTCACAGCCTCCATCTGCAAAAGGCAGCTCCTGCTCCCCCGAAACCCTAAATTCAATGCACAGTGCTCGAGTGTCATGCATGCAAGAGCTGTTTGCTCGTGCACTGACCAGTGGGGTGCTCAGTGGGGATGTGATGCTGCCGGGTGCTGATGTGTGAGCAAATTGGGTGCTCGGCTGTGCTGCAAAGGGGCGCTCGTGCATGTGGTGGTTGGGAGCTGGGGCAGAGCTGGCAGCTCTGGTGTGAACCCATTGGCTGCTCGAGTGCGACGTAATCGAGCAATCAAACGTGAATTAATTGGGTGTTCATGCAAGAACGAATCAGGTGTGTGTGTGGGTACTTCATTGGGCCTTTGTGCATGAGTCAGATGGGTGGGCTGATTGGGACACAAAAGGGGCCCAAGAGAAAAGTCGGTGCTCTGCTCCACGGGGGAAATCCAACAGCACATTGCACTGCAGATCTCCTCTTTAGGGGACCAGGATGGGATGGAGCAGGGGCAGAGCCGCAGCCACACTCGATGTGGGATGGAGGGATGCGATGCTGGAGCTGTCTCCCTGGAAACCACCATCCCAGCCCTCCTGCTGCCCTTTAATTCCTTCTTCTCCATCTCTTGTTTTTCTCCCCATCAGGGAATGTGGGGTGTCTGTCCCCTCAGCCCAGCCCATGGCACGTCAGTGCATAGGGCAGCTGCTGCTGTGCTTCAGTATGGTTTGGGGAGGGGGGGTCAGGGAGAGGGTGTGATACATTGTCCCAAAGAGACCCTCAAACATGTCAGATGGGGAAAAGATGAGGGTTCCCACCTCCCTCTCATTCTTTTCCCCTCGTACAGCACCTAAATGGTGTGTTAAAGTGGAACACCCCGATGCACTCCAAGGGGAGAGCTGTAGGATGCACTCACAGATGTTGTCCTGAGGGGTTCAGTGGGGAAACAGTGGTGGTGGGTGTATGGTTGGACTGGATGATCTCGGAGCTCCTTTCCAACCTTGTGATTCTGCGCCGCAGTGAAGGTGATGCTGGGGGGCTGCCCAGCCCCATCCCACCTCCCTTTTTATCCTCCCTCCTTTCTCCCTCTTCGAGAAATGATTTTTTTATTAAAGAAAGATCAAGCTAAGAATCCGTTTTCCCTTCTAGGGGGATTAAAGCCCTCAGCATTCAGGCTCCGGGCGCAGGAAACAGCAGCTTTTCTTCTGGCGCGAGTTGGAAAGGCCCCTCTGTTCTGCTGAAAGCCCCTGGAGCTGAATGACCCCCGGCCCTGAATGAAGTGCCTCTCAATTAAAAGTTTCCCATTGACGCCGCCTGAATGAGACCTCGCCGTGGAATTCGCCCCGCCTGAATGGCATCAAATATGACGGGGGCCAATAGATTTCCCACAATATTTGTACACCTTCCTTTGTGGGGATTTTTCCCTCCGCTGAACCAGAAACCGTTAACACATCCGCTTCCCCCCCCCTCCCACCACCCCCCAACCATTCCCTCCGTCGTTAGGGGCCGTGCTGGGGGCTGCGGTGGCACTGGGGACGGCCACCTGTTTGGGTCCATCCTTTGGGAGCAGCTCGAAATCCCATGGATGAATCAATGGGGAGAGAGAGAGGAGCACCGTCACCTGTCCAGAGAGAGGGGCTGTGGGAGCATCGCCTCTCCTGGTGGTCCCAGGAATAGCTCAGGGTGGGAAAGGAGACCCCCAACCCCCCCCTCACCCCCAGCCCCACACAAAAGGAGAGTGGCCTTAAGCCCCGGGCTCCCTTCTGCCCACGAACAAAGCCTTGGGATGCTTGAACAGCGCTGACAGCTCCGATTGTGGCAGCGGGGCTGCCCCCCCACCCCTATTAATGATGCTAATTAGAAAGCACGCAGGGAAACCTCCTGGGAGTGGGGGGGGGTGAGGAGAGAGGGGTGGGCTCTGCGTAATTTATTCTTGGTTAATCTTATTAAAGGAGGGGGTGGTGGGGGGAGAAGGGAGCATAAAACCAGAGTGTGGGAACACGGTGCACGTCAGGGGGAGATGGTGTGGAGCTGGAAGGTGTATCCTGCTGCTGCCCACTTGGGATGAGGTTTGTGGGTGGTAAAAGTGCCCCCAGCCCCAGCGAGAGGAGCATCAGGGGTCAGTATGCAACCTGGCATCGGCTGCAGCAACTTCAGGCGTGGTCGTTGCAGAGAGAGCCCAACCAAGCTGCTGCTCTCACCAGCAGGTGAAACGGTGGAGGTGCAAAATGGGAGCCCCACTGGGACCCGTGCACGTGGCTGAGTGCTCAGCACCCTAAAACTGGGCCTTACTGCTGCTTCGGAGCCTAGAATAATCATAATTCAGACTTTCTGGTTTGGGTTGGGGTGGGAATAAAGGGAAATGAGGAAAGGGTGTAACGTTTATTTTTGCCTTTGCTTTTTTAACTTCTGTAATGAAACTCAGCCCTCAGTCCCGGTGCCCAGAGCTCCTCCCAGGCTGTGCCCTGGCTCACCATGGCACAACCAGGTACGTGCCATTCTGGCCATATGGTGATGCTGCATCCAGGTGCCACTGCTGTCACATCCCCGTGGTATCAGGGAATATGGGGCGGTGGGTCTGGGTGGTGGGGGGCTCTCTGCAGCGTGTTTTGTTTGCTCTGACCCATGCAGCAGGGGCTTGAGGGGTGGATGGGGGGGGGGGGGGGGGGGGGGGGGGGGGGGGGGCAGTGCGTGGCATGGAGCTGCCCCCACCCAAGGACCTGAGCATAAGGATGTGTCTGCTCCACGAATCTGCTTCCTAGCTCACAAACGGAGCAAGGATTTGGAGGTGGAACCAGGCTGTGCCTCGCTCTCGTGGCCATTTCTCCAGCCCTGCATTGGGCAGGTGGCATTTCCCTAAAGAGTGAAGGGAGATCTTCTGGGGATGCTTTCCCTGGCACGTTCCCAACATGAGATACAGCCAAGGTACAACGTTTGGGTCCAAGAGGACCATCTCCTGACTTGGGGTATGGAGGAGGTGTGGATGTGGCACTGAGGGACAAGCTTGGTGGGGATGGGATGGGGTTGGGGTGGGGATCTCAGAGCTCTTTTCCAACCAGAATGGTCTCGTGATTCCGTGATCATTGCGCACCTGGGAAGAGCCACCAGGACGCAGAAGAGCAGCGCAGGACATCTGTGCACAGGGCTGCCTCAGTGAGCCTGAAAGAGCCCCGCAGCTCCATCTGCCCCGGGGACAATCCCATTGCTTATGGGAAACACATGGCTGACATCTGGGGGAACAGGAAACGGCAGCAAGCGTTGTCCCAGCAACGCTGCATCCCGCTGCCCGCTCCCGCAGTGCGACGGCCATGGGATCGGCTGCTGGGGGAATGCAAAGCACAAGGCCACGGTGACTGATTGATGGGCCGGGCTCACCGGGGAGGGATATGATTAATAAGTGTTATGGCCCCTTTGTTCCCGCTGCGCGGCTGTCAGTGCCGCTTAGCTCTGACGGACGCTTTGATGACTCTATGGCCATGAGCGAAGCACTGCCGTGATGGATCTCTGCCAGCGGAATGAAATCTGCTCCGGGCCTGGTCCTGTTTCCCCAGCACAATAGCGGGGCCCGGGCTGCATTGTGAGGGCTCTTCCCATCGCATCACCCCCCTTATAGGACGGATGGCAGCCGTTCCTCCCTATGTTAGGGAAGGGAGAAGCAAAGTGCCTCTCAGCGCCAACCAAGCGTTGGTGTTTTGCAGCACAGTGTGTTTTCTTTGGGTACCATGCCCCCTGGTGAGGGGTGGGCAGTGATGTGATGGTGCCCTGTGAGCTGTGCTCAATAACGAGCTCTGCTGCTGGTTCCTGGGGGTGTGAGGTGAGCTGCACACCTGCCCTGGGCTCAGTGGTACAGGGCATGATTTGGGACCGGAGAATGGAAACAGACGGGAGAATGCTTCTGGGCTGTGCTGGCTCCCCACTGCAACCCGCAGCATCGTGGCTGGAGGTGCCCTGTGGCAGCAGCAGCTCCTTCCCAAAGCCCTGTCCCGCTGGGCAGGACTAAACCATCACTTAGCACAGGGCTCAGACGTTCTTTCCCTCTGAGCTGAGCTGGATGGAGCTCCGTCCTGCACAAAGCGCTGCAGGGGGGGATGCTCAGCAGGAGCTGTCCCGGCAGCACGGCTCATTGACCCCACCGGGGGCCTGCTGCTGTCTGCTGTCCTTGCTGATGTTTTAATAAAGCTGCAGCCACCGGGGGCGAGCTGGCTCCGGGGCATCCTCCACAGACCAGGCCTCCCAGCTTGGGGACGCTGAATTTGTGCTGAATGCCGCCGGTGCTGGAGGCTGCCCGCGTCTCCCGGAGTCCCCCTCCCCGTCCCCGACGTGTTCCGCGGCCCACGCGTGCCCTCTGCCGGGCAGCAGTGCGACCTGCGCTGCACGGCTGCTCGAGGCCACCAGAGGCCACCAGAGGCCACCTGCCGCCGCTCCCTTCGTGCCTTCCTGCTTTATTCCAACTTCGTGCAACCAGCTAGAAGCTGTGCCCCCTAGCAGCGTGCTGCTGTACCGCTCGCACGGTGCCCTGCAGGGATAAACCCGCGGAGGGATGCTCAGACGCCGCTTCCAGCCCGTAAACAAGTTGGGTTTGCCTTTAGAAGGGCTTTTTGCACGGCACCAAACGTTTGAGCTGGGACGCAACAAAGCAGAGTGGTGGATTGGAAGGGCAAATGGTCCCAAGCACAGCTGGCTTCAGTTCCCTCCTGGGACCCAGCAGTGCAGCATTGCTGTGGGACCCAGAAATGCAACCCCAATGCGAGACCCAGCATGCAACCCCAGTGTGAGGCCCAGCAATGCAACCCACCTCAGTGTGGCATCCAGCAATGCAACCACAACATGGGACGCAGCAATGCAACCCCAGCATGGGACCCAGCAGCACAACCTCAGTGTGAGACCAGCAATGCAACCCCAATGTAAGACCCAGCAATGCAACCCCAGCATGGGACCCAACAATGCAACCCCAGTGTGAGACCCAGTAATGCAACCCCAGCGTGGGACCCAGCAGTGCAACCCCAGTGTGAGACCCAGCAATGCAACCCCAGCATGAGATCCAGCAATGCAACCCCAGTGTGAGACCCAGCAATGCAACCCCAGCATGAGACCCAGCAATGCAACCCCAGTGTGAGACCCAGCAATGCAACCCCAGCATGGGACCCAGCAGTGCAACCCCAGTGTGAGACCCAGCAATGCAACCCCAATGTGAGACACAGCAATGCGACCCCAATGTGAGACCCAGCAATGCAACCCCAGTGTGAGACCCAGTAATGCAACCCCAGTGTGAGACCCAGCAATGCAACCCCAATGCGAGACACAGCAATGCGACCCCAGTGTGAGACCCAGCAATGCGACCCCAGTGTGAGACCCAGCAATGCAACCCCAGCATGGGACCCAGCAGTGCAACCCCAGTGTGAGACCCAGCAATGCAACCCCAATGTGAGACACAGCAATGCGACCCCAATGTGAGACCCAGCAATGCAACCCCAGTGTGAGACCCAGTAATGCAACCCCAGTGTGAGACCCAGCAATGCAACCCCAATGCGAGACACAGCAATGCGACCCCAGTGTGAGACCCAGCAATGCGACCCCAGTGTGAGACCCAGCAATGCAACCCCAGCATGGGACCCAGCAGTGCAACCCCAGTGTGAGACCCAGCAATGCAACCCCAATGCGAGACACAGCAATGCAACCCCAGCATGAGATCCAGCAATGCGACCCCAGTGTGAGACCCAGCAATGCAACCCCAGCATGAGACCCAGCAATGCAACCCCAGTGTGAGACCCAGCAATGCAACCCCAATGTGAGACCCAGCAATGCAACCCCAGCATGAGACCCAGCAATGCAACCCCAGTGTGAGACCCAGCAATGCAACCCCAATGCGAGACACAGCAATGCAACCCCAGCATGAGATCCAGCAATGCAACCCCAGTGTGAGACCCAGCAATGCAACCCCAATGCGAGACCCAGCAATGCAACCCCAGCATGGGACCCAGCAGTGCAACCCCAGAGATCCAGCACTGCAGCCCCATCATCACTCTGACTGTCTTTCCGGCCCTGCAGCTTGTCTTGTTCGTCCCTGAGCAGCTGCCCTGCAATGCCTGGCAAGATCAGGGCCTGTTGCTGCCATGTGCTGCTCCATGGGCACCCGGGGGTGAGGTTTGCCCTGTGGCAGAGCACAGAGCCCCACACCTCCTGGCTCCCTCTCTTACCCGTGACATCACAGAGCCATGTTAATTACTCAGGGCCTGATTTCCTCATTCCTGCAGCAGCCAGTCGATAACCCAATCGGTGTGAGTAATATCCAAGCGCTGCGTCTTGGCACCACTGAGGTTCCCCACTTGGTAAAGCTTTATGGCATTTCATTTCAGAGCCTTCCCGCTGCCAGAGCTCTCCATCCTTTCCTTTCACTTTAACTGCGTTCATCCTCCTGGGTCAGCCCTGCTCTTAGCGTGGTTTTAATTGAATGTTCTTTTCTTGTCTCACTTTTCTTTTTGCAAATTCAGCCTTGATTTGCTTCCAGGAAGGAAAAGATCGAACGCAGCGCTGGCTGAGCCCATGGCAGCCCCCACAGAGGGGGGGGGGGATGATGGTTCCTCCATCACTGTGGCTCTCAGAAGCAGAAATTGCTTTTATCTCTCTAGCAGCGCTGTGATGTGGGAGCACTGTGGCTCAGGAGCACCAGACCCACCGTGTGCACCAAGGGCTGCCCCTCCAGTGTGTCTGCACACATGCTGGGTGTGAGGGAATCACGTTGTCCCCCCTGCTGTCCTCACCCTCACCCACTCCCATTGCCCAGAGCACTGCACTGCCCGCCCCTGCTGCCACAGGGGCTGCAGGGTTTGGTTCATCACCATGCGGTCGTTCCTTTCCCTTTGCCCAAACTTCATCCTCACTTCTCCCTTCCTGCTTCTTGAGAAGAAACTAATTTCCCAAATGAAGCGCAGCAGAAAGCAGACAGTCTGCAAGCGCCTGACTCAGATGAGCCTAATGGATGAGGCAGCAATTCACCCGGGCACTTTCTTTAATTGAAAGACTCTGCTGATGGCTGCCAAGGGGAGCTGGAATGTGCTTCTTTGATGGGCCGAGTAGATGACACAGTGCATGGCAGCTCTGTCCCCAGCCCTGCTGCGCTCGCACCTTGGCTCGCCTCCCAATCCCTGCAGCAAGCTGAGTGGCCCTGCAGAAGGCTGTGCCTCACATCCAGCCTTTTGCTGCAGTGGTTCCAGGGCTGTGGATCCGCCTGTGCATCCCCTTGTGCATCCCTCTGTGCATCCCCTTGTGCATGTGCCCGTGCATCTTCCTTGTGCATCCTCCAGCTGTTCTTTTGCCTTGCTGGTGGAAGGCAGCTGCCTGCTGACAGCTGGTTGCAGCACTCTGAAAGCAGCACTGAGCTCTGGCCCGTGGCACAGATTGCAGGCTCTTCCCTTTGCAATGCCCAGCAATGCTTCCTCGGCTGATCAGAGCATGTTCCCCTGTGCAGAAGCTGCTTGCTGAGTGGAGCAGCTGTTCAGAGAGCAGTGCTGCAGGCAGCTCAGCTCCCAAGCGATGCAATACTGCAGGAGTGGGGGTTGCTTTGGGCAGGCTGGAGTGCAGGGTGTGCAAATCATCATGTGCTGGGGATGCAGGATTGCTGCTGCATCCATCCATCACTCACATTACCTCCACTTTCCCCAGCGCACGTGAAAAGGATGGGAGGTGACACCCTATGGCCCAGAGGATGGGTGGCCATGGGATCCTGCCTGCTGCAGTGGGGTGTTCCACTCTGCCACTGCACCATCTCCTTGCTTTGCAGGGAGGACTGGGCAGGAAGAGGTTAACCCAGCCCGGATCCCTGCTCCGTGTGTGTGTGCACAGAATAATGAATGCAGAGGGGAGCGCCTGTGAGATGCAGCATCACTCCGAGCATCGGCGCTGGGAGGATGGAATAATTCCCAGCTACCCCATAGATCTGCACTGGGGAACCGATTTTCAGATAGAAAAAGAAATCTTTAGAGCTGATCAAACGGGGTTGGGGCGGTGTGGGGCTGGGATGCTCCGTCCCTCCGCAGCCCTGCAGCCTGGCTCCACGCAGATGCTTTGTGCATGTCCCTGCACAGGAGGGAGCGGAGCAGCTCTGCAGGCGTTGCCAAGTGCCCTCCTCCGGAGCACTAAAACCTTGAGAAATGGGGGGAAAAAAGGAAAAAGCCCCATTCCCACATGCCCTGAATGTTAATGCCTTCCCTTTTGAAGGAGCTTGTTGCAGGAGGAAAATGGGATGTATCTCTTGGACCCGAATGGGAGCAGCTGCCCCGCTACCTGCAGCGCCAGAGAGGGGGAATTTGTGCTTATAGGGACAAAAAATTGCTTGGGTTGCACTTTCTCCGCAGCTAATCCAATTTGTCTCCTTACTGCTTTCAAATGCCTCTTACAGATTCCTCGCAGTGTATTACAGAAACCCATTTGCTGAGATGCAGCGGAGAGGGGGGCACTTTTATTTCACAGCCATTAGCGGGTGACAAGGTAAGTAACTCGGAGGAGATTGATCGCCCAACGAAGCATTTTTACTTTCTCAATTAATCCCGGCATGATCGTCATAAATCCAGGAGGGGGAGTAATGGGGTGTGAGCGGACCTCAATCCCTTCTCACTGCGTGTTGGGGGGTAATGGATAGAGACATCTACCCTGGGAAGAAGGCTGAGGGAGGCGGCCAGCAAGATGGGTTTCTGGAGAGGAAGATAAATGTCGGGGCCAGCGTTGGCTTTTTCCTCAATGGAGAACAGATTTATGCCATCAATCCACATTAAGAAGCCTTCACGGCTGCACAGAAACCCAGTGAGGGTAATTCAATTAGCCCCACGCACTTCTTTTAAGATGGGATTTGATAACGGAGGACTGCCTGGCTTGAAGTTCGCACTGAATCTTCCCTCTGTTTCCTTTAAGATCTCTTTTAATTAGGAGTCACTGTGGTTCATCGGATGCCTCCTCCCCACGCCAAGGGGTTGTCCCAAACCACACCAGAGGTTCCCAGCCAACAAATCCCAGCGAGGTGACACCTCCATGTGCTCAGCCCATCGCCAAGAGAGGCCGTGGATGCTCCATCCCTGGAGGTGTTAAGACCAGGTTGGATGGGGCCCTGGGCAATCTGGTCTACTACCAGACCTGGAGGGTGGTGGCCCTGCCCGTGGTAGGGGGGTTGGAACTTGATGATCCTTGGGGTCCCTTCCAACCCAAGCCGTGCTGTGATTCTATGAGAGTAAAGCATCTGCTTTGGGAGGGCACGGTGAGGTGGGCACTGTGCACATTGATGTTGGCTTCTGCCCAACCCACAGCCGTACTGCAACGCTTGTGATGGGCAGTGGGTTGGGTTTTACCTCCCGCCTCCCAGAGTCGGGTGTGCAGGTAACGTGTGAAGCCATGCATGAAGCCAGAGGTGCACATCTCAGCACGCTTTTCCTTTCCCAAGGTCAACGCTTTGAGGTCGTGTTGTTGAGGAAAGCTTGGATCTCAGATCATGGAACCATGGAATCGGGAAGGCTGGATAGACCACCGAGAACCTCAACCCCAACCCCAGCCCATCCCACCACATCCCCCAGTGCCACATCCACCCAGCTGCTCCTAAACCTTGGGTGCTACAAAACCCAAAGCCGACAAACCCAAAGAACAGCTACAGAACAGCCAACATCTCGACATGGGGAGAAGAATAATTTTTAGTTCCCCTCTTGAATTTCACCTAGATCCCAGTTTGCTCCCCCTCTTTCCCTCATAAGGAAGAGGAAGGACTGTCCAGGTTGCTGCCATAGCACCATGTCCATGTCCCCTTCTGCCACGTGGGAACATCAGCCCCAGTGATGCTCAGCACCCAACACTCCCCTGGCCGTGGGGACCCACAGCCCTCTCCCACCGAGACCTCATTAATAGATTTCCTTATTTGAAAATCATTATCCAGGCAGACAGCCTCATAGATGGAGGATCCCAGGGGCGACTTGTTAGCAGCTGCTCCGTAGCTACATCAAGAGGTTTTCTGACAGAACACAAAAGCCATTTGACAATGTCAGAAACCACCGAGAGGGATTAACTTGAAAGAGAAAAGTGGAGGAATAAAAACACATTAAAACATGTCTTAAAGCTTATCAGAGATGGGGAGCTTCGGAGCACAGAGGCAAACGAATGGCAGAGAAAGCAGGGGGCAACCAATGGGAAGGGGGGAGTGGCTGGCTGTGATTGAGGTCGGGGTTCTGCTTGGCTGGGTGCTCACGCAGCTCTTTTATTTGCTTTGAGGGCTTGGCCTTGAGGGCTTCCTGGTAGGGTTTCCTGTGCTACACTGTGGGAGTGCAGAGGGGCAGGGAGAGCTGAGCAGCCCTGTGATTTTGGGGTACAGCCCCGGAGTGCTGCTCCCATGGCAGCACCAAAGCAAGCAGCTGGGAAATGAAAGCCTGAGAGTGGGGCAATAAGAGGGAAGTGCTTCAGGGTCAAACAGCAGCGAGATGCTGGTGTGGAAGTGCTGAGTGCAGCGGGAGTGGCTGCACAGTCATCACACGGAGGCAATAACTCGCAATAAATGAGAGACCTTGGCTGGGTTACTCAGCCCGGCCAGAAAGGAGCAAGTTTGTCAATGTGAAAATGGGAAAGAGGGGGAAGAAAAAGCACCTCTTCAAAGGACTCTGCAAAATGACAGCCCGGTTTCAAAGGTGACAGCTGGAGGGAGGAGGTGAGGAGGCTGAGATGCGTTGGGCACTGAGATGGGTGAGACACAATGCGGGCATCACCAAAGCGTGCCGAGGGCTGGAAGCTGAGCAGGCGATGGGCTGCTGTCATCCAGCCCAGCAATGGGCTCCTAGCAGCGGGGCTCTGTGCACTGCTGGCCTGTCACCACTGCTTTGTAAGCATCACAGTGCATTGCTTCGCTTCTTTCTCCTCTCCCTGCAAATTCAGGCCCCCTCCTGCAAGAAAATCTTGGAAACACAAAGCAAACACACAGAGGTGTCGGGCAGCACACACAGCATCCCACCCCTTTCACACCCATTCAGAAGCTGAATGCCACACTCTGCTTGGTTCACTGAAGGTTTTGCAAGCCCCAGGTTTACAATAGCTGTCTTGTAAAGTGTCTGAACCCACCCGGTGATTTACACACTTTTGTCAGCAGTTTATTTATTTTGTGCGTTGATTTGCCAAATATTTCGTTTCACTTTTCCCACAGTGGCTCCAGCAGAGCAGGGAGCAGAAAGGCTCAGTGCTCTCCTTTGGAAAGCCAACTCCTTTCTACCCACGGCCTGTGCTAAACCTGCATCGGTGCCTCTATCCAGAGCCTACAAGTTTGAAGTGTTCCGCCTGAAGGAGAGGGGCAAACCCAGCCCAAAAGCTCGCACATCCATTTTTCTCTTTGGAAGCAGATGGTGGGGTGGGGCTGGGAGGGAGCGAGCAAACAGAAAAGAATCCAAACACGGCATCCGTAACGCTTCCCCTCTCCCCTTTGTGAGGTCTGGGAGGAGAACGTCACTGCTGCTTTCTCCCACCTCAAGCTGAGGTCCTCGCTGTGATTTAGAGGAACGCAGTGCAAATCGTTAATTGGAATAGCAAAAACAATCTGCTGGGTGCTGAAATGTATTTAGCTGGCGGGTAAGAGGAGCAGGATGTCATGGAGTCCTTTATGCTGTGCAGTGGTGGGGACCCCAGGGCCGTATGTGGGGTGGAGGGTGGGCTCTTCCCACCGTGCTGAGCACCCTTCCCCAAAACCAGCTCTGTTACGGGCCGCTCTCTTCCAACAATTGCATCCCCAGAGTCATTATAAGGCACTGTCAATGGGCAGCCTTCCTTGGGCATTGAGGTGTTGGTTTATGGGACAGAAGTCGAGGTTCGGGGGCAGAAGAAGAGCTGGAGGGGTTCAGCAGAAGCCAAAAAGTTGGGGCTGAAGGCAGCGCTGAGGTGCACGCTTTGAGACCTACCCAATAATCCCTACAGAACCACAGCGGCTGTGCCGCGCTCAGACAGATTTATGGGACCTCTGGTATTTTGGTAGGCTCGGACGGCGCTCTGAATGCTCAATGTGATTCATTTGTTCCTATCTTCAGCGAATTTGTGCTCATGGTCCAGAGGAGATAAAGGATTGGCACACACACAGACTGCAGGGGCGCGGGAGAAGCACGAGGAGCACTCGGGGGATGCAGAGGAGGGAAGGTTGCTTCCACAGCCCTATGGTGCAGGATGCAAACCCTGCACCGTGGTTAAACTTCACCTGCCGGGCTCACGGACACTGCTTGTTTAGGTCCAGCAAGGAAAACAGGCGTGTAAAATGCCCCAGGGGACGGCTAATTTATGGAGGGGGGAAACAATATCCCTCCCTCGGTGCCACTTAACTTTTCATTTTATATTTGCGGTAATTGCAGGCGACATCTGGGAAGGTTGCCCCGCGGTCCCCGGGGGAGGGCAGGGCAGAGGGTCACAGCGCTGCCGGGGCAAAGCACGGCGCGGTGCCCCCCACCACCGGACAGCGCTGCCTGCCATTGTGGGGGCTGGATGTGGAGGAGGGTGGGGGGGGGATGGCTCTGCCAGCCCCAGTTTCCACAGATGGGAAAAAAAAGGAAATGCCACCAGAATGGGATCGCAGCGCGGCCGCACCCGCTGGGTGGGGGGGATCGGTCCCGTGGGGAGAGCCTCCATGCACTGCTCCCAGCACCCCCCTCCCCGGACGGATCGGGTTCGGTGCACCTTTCCCAGCCCCCCC
>JACDJE010000126.1:1457819-1484321 GCA_016647715.1 Pavo muticus
CCCCCCAGCCTATGCCGGGCCGGTTAGCCATTAACCTGCCGTGAGCCCCCGGGCCGGGGGAGGGCGTGCGCGCAGCTCCCGGCCCCGCAGCGGCGGCTCCCCCCGCTCCGCTCCCCTACCCCCCTCTGCCTCCCTTATCAGCAATTCAGATTGCATGCAAATCTCCGGGCTTTCTTACAGGGACAAGGCAGGGGACACAGCATTTCTCCCCGATCGCTGCTTCGGAGGGAGGGGGGGGGAGAGAGAGAGGGAGAGGGAGAGATATCTCCTCCTTCTTCTCCACCTCCTCCTCCTCCTCTCGGGATTTTCCTCCCCGCCTCCCTCTCTCTCTCTCTTTCTTTCCTCCTTTTCACCTCCTGGAACAAAAGTAGCCCTTCTCTCCGCGCTCGGCCCGACCCGCTTTGTGCGGCGGGGACGCGGGGGGCTGCGGGCGATGGGGGGGTCGGGGGCGGCCGCGACCCTGGCGCTGGGCTTGGCGCTGGGGTTGGCCCTGGGCGGGTGGGCGAACTGCCCCGAACGGGAGCTGCAGCGCCGGGAGGAGGAGGCCAACGTGGTGCTCACCGGAACGGTGGAGGAGATCATGAACGTGGACCCCGTGCACCACACCTACTCGTGCAAGGTGAGGGGTTTGGGGTTTGGAGGACGGGGGATTGTGTGGAGGAGGGGGTTTGCCCGTCGTCCTCCCCCAAGCCCCTCCGACGAAGCTCGGGGGAAACTTTGGGCTCGTTCGCGTGCGGGAGCATGTGGTTTTTATTGTCTGAATGAGAGCTTTGGGGTGTAATTAGGTATTTTTAGACTGCGGGAGGCTCGCCCCGGCGCGGCCCCGCCAGCTGTTTCGAGGGGAATCACTCAGGGTTGCTTTTTATGGGCATTTCCCTCCGTTCAGCGATGCGGAGCCCATTCCCAACTTCGTGCTGCGGGAAGGTGCCGGCGTTGGGAACTCGCCTCCCCGGCTGCTGCAGCAGCATCCTGAGTTCCTCCGGCTCCAGCTATTGTTTAACCACGGCTCTGGCCTCTGGCTATGGTTTTTTTTTCCCCCCCTAAGCTGAGAGTCGGTGAAGTACTGAACAACCTGAAATACCATCCGCCTGCCTGTCAGAAAACGTGCTGCGTGGCTTAACCCTTCCCGGAGCAGAATGCTGTCGGCGAGGACTTGCCGCTGTGCTGCGTGGCTTTGCTCTCACCTCCCGGTCCCCTTTTCCCATCCTAAAATGTGCTGCGGTTCCTCCCCGCAGCAAACCCTATGGGGGGCTTGGGGCGATGTCCAGCTGCTGGGAGAGCTCCGCGCTGGGTTAACTTCAAAACACGGAATTAGCCTTTATTCTGGAGGACCTCTCGGCTTTAGAAACTAGTTGAAAAGCTTCTCTCTGTCCAGCTGGTGCCTGCTGCTCGCTGCTTTGCTTGCACGGCTCTGCCCCTCGCCACGCTGCTGCAGGGGACAATCTGTACTCCTGTAAATTAGCTCACAGCCCCCCCCCAGGCTTGTGCAGGGACCGTATGTTTGCAAAGTGTCTGGCACATCCTGGGTGCTACGTGGAAAATGAATAAGCTGCTGCGAGCAGCTTGGGGCGCATATGGCCGGCTGGCTGCAGCCACCTGATGCTGGGCTGCCATGCATGGAGGCAGGAGGTGCTCAGCTGAGAGGTTGCTCTCCACCTCCTGCTCTGGGTCCATAGCAAGGTGTCCGCCTGGCAGGAAATCCAGGCTTCGTCTGGGTGTGGGGAAACTGTCCTGTCTGTGCTCCTGCGGTGGGGAACCTGCTTGCTCAGCAGCTCTGCTTTTGGGAGGAAAGCAGAGGGCAGGTGGGGGCTGCATGGGAAACCCAGCGCTCCGCATGAGGGTTCTGCCCATCTTCCCGCAGGATGCTGCTGAGCTCCGTGCTATTAATCCAGGGTTAAGCACGGGGTTTTGTTGGGGTCACAGCAGTGCCTGAAGGCCAGAGCTCAACCCAAGCTGCCTTTCCTGAAAAAGAAACTGAAAGGAGAAAAGCCTTCTGCCATCCGTGAAGGCGCCCATCCCATCGCAGTGGCAGCGCTCTCCCGGTCACGCTGTGACGTTGGTGATTTCCTTAAAGCAGTGGCTCCTCACTTAGCGACAGCGTTGCTCATCCCCGGGTCGTGTTTTAATGGTGTGCTCGCAAAGCTTTTCCCTACAAATGCTCTGAAATGGGATTTGGGGTGACACGAGGACCTGGCGACGGATAAACGGCCATCTCTCCAAGCGGTGTGCTTGGGGAGGATTCACACTGCTAACTGCTCTTCAGACCCCGAGACTGCCTCCAAATACCACCGCTATCTGCTGTCAGGTTCTCCTTTATCTGCACAGGAAACACAAGGGCCCGGCGTGCACTGGGATCCCATTGGGGCTGGGTGGTCTGCGAGCAGCAGGCACAGCCCCATGCGGCTGCATTAGTGCCTTGTTCTTCCTAGTTAAACTCTAAACCCTCCTAGCTGAAGCCTTTGATAAACGAAGATAAGCACATTACAACTCAGAGGAGAAATGTGAGGCTAATGTTAGATAAACACCCCAAAATAGCTACCAGCCATTCAGTTGCTAGCAGAGGAGATTAATAATTAGGAGTTCTGTTAGTCTCCTCTTCCTCCAGCTGGAGCTTGCTAATGTGCCCCTTCACCCAGGGAAGGGCTTGGCGTGGCAGGACAGCTTTGCTCCTCAGCCAGCGTCCCTTCCAGCCCTTTATATGATGTCTGTGAAGTTGGCTCCCATCTATGGGTGAGCACAGGTCCTCCACCTGCTATGGGAAGTGCTGGGGAGGATGTGGGTCCTGTTCGGAACAATGGAGCTTGTATTTTGGGGGAGGATGGGCGGATGTGGATGGGGTTGGGGGAGGCAGCCTCAATGCTCTGTTAGCTCCTGCAGAAAGCTGCTCGAGTCCCATAGTGACCCTTCTGCTTTCAACCCAGGAGTGGCAGCTCTCTTCTGAGGGCACTTCTCACCTTCCCAGCTTCCCTAGGAGCCCTTAGCTGGCATTTCTCACACTGCATTCGCCTGTGCAGGCGGTCTCATGCCCTGCTGGGGGATGGACCCCGTGGCAAATTGGAAAATCCTTTGACTCCCTGGCTCTGTACCACGCTCAAAACACACTTGTGCAAAGATCTGCCTGAATAAAGTCTTCGCTGTTCTCACTCCACCTCCCTGCAGCTGCCAGGAGTCTCGTAAAACAGCCTTAATCCACTGTTTTATGTGCTCTTTGGTGAAGGATTGAGCAGCCTGCCACAGGGAAGGGACCTTCTGGAACCCAGCTCCAGCCTCGTCTCTTCTCTCTCCCTTTTCTTCCCCCATCCTTGATGTAGCCAGTGAGTCACCGGTATAACAAGGTCTTAATTGCGTGTGATGATGAATGGGATGCCCTACAGGTAATCGCTCGGGCTTTGGTGCCTTCACATCCATTCATTACGGAGGATGAGGGTGCGGAGAGAGCTGCTGGACTCTGATGTTGCTTGCGAACGCTGCGGCCTGGCTCTTCGAGCTCTGACTACAACCACCTCGCTAATTAACTCCAATTACCATCTGCTTCACAAGAGGGGCTCGGCTTCAGCCCTTCTTCCCCATAGACCTAGCTGTGAAAGCTCCCGGCTGCACGCAGGAGCCTCGGGGCGCGCTCTCCGCCTGCCTCTCTTTTATTTTCTTCCTTTCTTTCCCTTTTTGTTTCCTTCGTGTTCCCGGGTTTTCACCCTGGCTGCTTCTTTCTGCACCTCACCTTGTTGCAGCCTGAGCGTGCCCCGCGGCTGCTGCGGAGGAAGAGGAGGTGGGGCTGGGAGGAAGGTGTCTTGACTTGACTGTGGGGCGAAGAGCAACCACGGGGAGCCGAGCTGCTGCGGGCAGGCAGGAGGGGAGAGGGTGGCATGCAAGCCTGCAGGAAAGCTGTGCTCCCAGCACCCTGCATCACCTGGGGTGCCGTCATTGCAGGTGTCCCCGCGTGGGCTCCTTGGTGGCGTGCAGTGCAGCGACCCTTCTGCTCCTCGCCGCCTTTCTACAGTTGCTCTCTTCAAGTGCATACCTGCATGTCTCCTGGAGAGAGGCTGGAGAGTCTCCTTAGCACCCAGCACCTCCCCTGCCCCGTGTCTGGCACGCTGTGCTGGGCTGAAGTGCTCTCTGGGCAGCTGGGGAATGCGGGGCCCAGGGATGCATGGAGGGGAGGTGGTGGCTGTTACAGCACGCTACGAGCACCTGAGGGGGTTTTCCTACCCATTGGGAAGGAATGGGGACACATCTCTTGGTTGTTAGATCAACCTCTTCCTGCTCGAAACTGCAGGTTTCTGCTCCTGCAAGGGAAGCACTCGGGCATCCCTCATGCTGGTCCCTAAGGGTGAGGGCTTTAATGGCCTCAAGTTGCACCAGGGGAGGTTCAGATTGGATATTAAGAAGTATTTCTTCTCAGAAAGGGTGGTCAGGCACTGGCACAGGCAGCCCGGGGCTAGGGTGGATTACTGTCCCTGGAGGTGTTCAAGAGATGTGGCACAGTCAGTGGGCACAGTGGGGTGGGTTGGACTGTTTGATCTTAGTTGTCTTTTCCAATCTTAATGGTTCTGTGACTTTCCCGGAGCACGTTGTCTGTGATGTCCCTCAAGGGCTGCTGGGAAGCAGCAGCTTATCTGGAGCCCTGATAAGGGAGGGGTATTGATACAGCCAGCCCTAAGGGAAGGGAACAGGCCAGCCCAAGGTATCCTTTGTGCTGGGGTCCTCGAGTGTGTTTGCACTGAGGGTGGGGAAGGTGGAAGGGAGCTGGACAACCCATGAGGAAGCCCTTGGGTGATGGAAAGGGCGATGCATTGGGGAGCTGGGTGTGATTTGGGCAGAAAAAAGATGTGCTTTAGCCTTGTCCACGTGTTGATGACATCGGCTCTGCTGGAAGACTCAGCCAGACTGAGTTGCCCCTGAGCATCCCATGGTAGCGTGGTAAAAACCAACCCAGAAGGTGCCAGCTGACCCTGGCTGTGTCCAGGGCAAGATCTCAAATGCTCTTTCTCCCTCTTCTTCAAGGTGAGAGTGTGGCGCTACCTGAAAGGCAAAGACATCGTCACCCACGAGATCCTCCTGGACGGTGGGAACAAAGTGGTCATCGGTGGCTTCGGGGACCCCTTAATCTGTGACAACCAAGTGTCGACCGGGGACACACGGATTTTCTTTGTCAACCCTGCCCCACAGTACATGTGGCCTGCCCACCGCAACGAGCTGATGCTCAACTCCAGCCTGATGCGGATCACGCTGCGCAACCTGGAGGAGGTGGAGCACTGCGTGGAAGGTGAGGCTCTGCTGCAGCCCCCAAACGATGGGTCACAGCGCTGCTGGTGGCCACGTGGATCGGCTGTGCTTGTTCTTGTTGAATCATGGAATCATTGGGTTGGAAGGGTCCAACTCTGAAGGTCATCGGGTCCAACTCGTTGCCTTTGGGGTGGTGCGTGGTGTTGGCCTTGTTGCCAGAAGTGGTGCAGCCAAACAAAGTTGATTCATGTTGCTTTTGCTCCAGATTGAGTGTAGGTTCTTGGTGCCCTTTGCAAAGGGATGTGAGAAGCCAGCTGTGTCGTCTGGGGCTGAAGCAAGGTCTCCTTGCTGCTCCATGGTGAAACCAAGTCATGGCCAAGCTGAGCAATCTGGGGTGTGAGTTGAGCTTTGGTATTGTTGCGGTGTGGAATAAGGCTTCCACGGAGAGGACATGCCCAACAACATGAAAACACTTCTGCAACTTCCCATCTGCTGGCTTCTCGCTTCCTCCCCTTGTGCTCATCCTGTTCCAGCAGTGAGCTCTGGGCTCGGGCGGAACAGAGTGCCCCAAAAGCCCTTTGGGGTCCGAGCACGTCTTGTGAGCAGATGAGTAAACAAGGGAAGGAATGCAGGAATTCTGCACGGACAACAAATAAACACAGGCAGGCTCCCTCCTCCTCTCGGGATGTGCAGAGCAGAGGCCGTAACCCCTTCCTCCAGCTGTGAATGCACACAGAGGTGAACGACCGAGCTGGGGCTGGGAAGGAGCTGTCTCAGCAGAGGGGCTCCAAGAGGCACCGTCTCAAGTGGCTTTTGCAAGAGGTTGATATGCTGGAGGCTTTCTAGCTAGAGATGTGTTTAGCATTGCACTTGAAAGGCATCAGCTCTAGTGGAGGGGGTGGGAGGAGAAAGAGGAGTGTGTGTGGTGTGTTGTGTTTTGTTGGTTTTTCTTTGTTAAACCTGAGCAAACTTTTGGAAGAATCCTGCCCTCACCTAGCTGTCTGTGTTCTTTGGCACGCTCTCTTTGCACACACTGCATGCACGCCGTGCTGGGCTGGCTGAGCTCAATGCTTCCCATTCCTGCTGAAGGATGCTGTCCCTTCAGGCCCCTGGGAGATGAATGATCTGATTTCTCCTCTTAGTTCTTAATATTCAACGCCAAATTTATCTGGGACCCGTGCCTGCATCCTCCTTCTGTGGGGGAAGGCTTTGAGTTGCTCTGCGTTGACGTGGTGCCGGTTGCATCCCCATCATGGAGACACATCCCTCAGCCCTTCTTGTAGGATGTGGGGCTGCCCATTCCCTGCAGCCATGCAGGTGTCCCAGTGCCGGTGCTTCAGGCTATGAGCAATGTGTCTGTCTATAGCACGTCCTCTGATGCAACACCCCAGGAAGAATTTGCTCCATGACCTGTTGTGCAAGCGAGCTGGAGGTGCCAGAGCTGGGCTTGTTTGAACTTTCTCCTTGCTGTGTGCCGAAATGACCGGTCCATGGCGTGAGAGGTGGGTTTGTTCTTCCTTCCTGTGATGCTGACAAACTGTCCTGATGACAGGCCGAAATTCTTCCTGGGAATCCCCTTCTCTCTGAAGATGGCCCGACATTTCGCTTCCTTTAATTAGAGATGATGGCTCAGTGGGATGCTGTGGTAAGGGGATGGGTGAGGGCTGAACCACAGCCTGGGGGCATCTCAACATGCATGGTGAACCCAGCGTCCCCAGCATGGTGAAGATCTGCTCAAAGTGCTGGTGGGAAGGGGCAATCCCAAGGCAACCTGGAGCTATTGATGGCTCAGGTTGGTCAAGATGGGTCACGTGCAACTCTTGTGTTTCAGTGCGTCAGTGAAGCCACCGTTCTGGTCCTGCCCATTCTCCAAGTCTTGGTCATTGCATGAGTGCCAGCAGCTTGGCTGTAGACAGCTTAGGACAGATCAACCCTTGCAAAAACTTGGTTTTCTGCAAGCTGTACCCAAACCTATGACCTCTCTTGGCCTGTGAAAGTTCTTCTTGACTAGATAGGTGCAAAACCAGCCATGAGAACCTGTTCCCATCACCCTGGGAACCATCTCAGAGCTCTCAAGCTGAGGATTTAGCTCCGGGACTTGTTTCCCATCAGCTCCCCACAGGAGGGTTCAAAGCAACGCTGCTCTGAGTCGAAAAAACAAACCTTGGAGTGCTTTTGCAGAAAGAATTGGAGGAATGGCAGCAGCTGAATGGAAAAACAGAATTGTTTTGAGAATCTTCATCTCCTGTTGCTCCAGCCTGGAAAAATCCTTGAGATCAAAATCTTTCCTAAAGCCTGAAAAAGGGGAGTTCAAACTGGGGCACCTCTGGGCTGCAGCTCAGGTTGGAGTTAAGGCAGTGTCATATCGTGTGTTGCTTTGATGGCAGCTCCGCGTTGAGAAAATGAAGATTGGTGTGCATGGTGTGGGAGGGGTGGTGCTGACTCCACGCTGAGCTGTCTGGGTGGAAGGAAGTGCAGATTAAAGCCACGTTAGGGCCCTGGTTAATGAGAACCCAGGGCTGCTTTTAAATAGCGCTTTGCTCGCAGCACGGTTTGCATGAACCCAGGTGCAATTGCCCCAGTGAGGATTGTTTTGTTTGGAGCCCTGGGTGGACCTTGAACCTCCTGGGAAAAGCCATGTGTGACGCAGTGTGGGGCGGAAGCCGATAGCCTTGGGTACGGGGAGCCCACGTGGCTGCAGGAAGACGTCCCATTGGTAGCACAGAGCCCTCGTTCCAGGCAGCACATGGGTGAGAAACTCCTTGCCTTGTGCCTCAGATGTGAGAAAGGGTGCACAAAGTGGGGTTTTGTTTGTCCCAAAGTGGTTGGGATGGATCCACCTCTCATGGTCAGGCAGCCCATTGGCGATGCTGGGCCTCCCAATGGGAGACATCCCAATGATGGGCGATGCTTGGCCTCCCGATGGGAGATATCCCAGCACTTGTGACCCTCAGCATGTCCCACGTCCCACCTGGGTGTCCCAGTGCTGCTGTGTGGTGTCTATGTGTGCATCCCTCTGTTTCCCCCCCATGCAGATGCCTGTAATCGCACTAGCTGCTCTGGCACGCATTCAAGATGCAGTGTGCTGCAGATGCTCCATATGTTTAAAAATGTCACTTAGCTCTTATTAAAATTCTTATTATAGCCAGTCCAGAGCTCTCCCGACTTTTCATCTCTGTGGCAACCCCATTAATTACTCTCATGCAAGAACTGCATCCAGCCTCAGCTCTCCCATCTTTTCACCCTGGGATAACTCGCTTTTGCTTTCCCCCCCCTCTTTGTTCCTGCAATGCACGTTTTCCCCCATGTGCTTTATGAGGTGGAATCCCACCATGGTCTGGGGGGACCCTCAGCCTGCATGGAATTCTTCTCCTCTCTTCCAGCCCTCTTCTCTCCATGGCAAACCCAACAGCTGCTGCGTTTCTCCTCCACTTTGTTCTGCGCTCAGAGGTTTCTGCTGGGCTTGGGAGCGGGGCTGCTTTGAAAGCCCCTCTCAAAGTGTCACTGCCCACTCCATTTCGTCATCTTCCTGCTCACTCCTATTCTGCCCTCCCTTTCTTTTTTAGCTCGGAACTGAGACGTTTTGTTCTTGTAAAGCAGCCCATGCAAAATTCCCTTTTCAGGCTCCTTCCAGGGGCTGTAAGCAGTGCGCAGTGGGGAGCTGCTGGCACAGCTCTGCGTTAGGTGATGCGGGCTGTGGTCACTTCCCATGGTCTCTGGTCTCATTGCAGCCCTTCCCCACCCTGCGCCTATTTCTTTTCAATCCATCCCTGGCACTGTTTGTGCAAGGAGGGAGCTGGGAGGCTCGGTGTGTGGGTTTGTGCTCTTTTATTATTTTTTTCTCCTCTCTTCTTGGCTCTGTTTTGAATTGAAGATAATGAGAACAGCATCAACACCTCCGTCTCGGGGCAAGGAAGTTCACCAGCAGCTGTAAGAGTGCATGAAACAGGGAGGGGAGAACGTGGTGCTGCAGAACAGTGAGGCCCCTCCTGTCACCTCTCCCTGGGATGCAGCAAGGAGTCAGCAGAATGGGCTGAGTCCTGGTGATGGGAACGTACGGGGCACGATGCTGTCCCCATGCCTAAGAACAGGGAGCAGCTCCCCTCCTCTGACTGCGTGGTAGTAATGTGAAACATCCCTTGGGTTTATGGCAGTAGCCGAGGGAGTCGATTTGTTTAGCGAATTCCTATGGAATTTTAATCTGGTGTGGGAGGCTACTGCTCTGGGAAGGCTCTGGTCCCGCTCTGAGCACGTCCTGCTGCATTGCTCTGCGGGTGTCTGGGCAGCAGCACAGCCTGCATCTCCCTTCTGCACTTTGGGCCCTGCTCCTGGTGCTGTGCCACGGCTCGGAGTGGTTTGCTGCTCCCTGCAGCTGGGAGCAGTGCCCTTGGATCCAGGCAAACCACCCCTTCCTGCACTTCCAGCCCCCTGGAATCGCTTTCTTTGATTAGCAAAGGAAACGGGACTAGAGTGCTTTCGATAATTTGTACCTAATTCAGCTCATTTCAGTCTGGCTGCAGCACAGCCTACAAAAGCAGCTCTTTTATTTGCTCCTAATTCTAACTCCCCATGCATCCTACAGCCGCCTGGCTCCTGCTCACCCACCTTGCAGACCATGGCAAGCCTTACCAGCACTGTGGGGTGGGCGCAGCCTGGACCCGTTTCCTCTTCCCACCTCTTCTGTGCTTCTATTCTGCTTTTCATCCCCATTTTTCTCCCTGGATGTGGAAGCTGGGAGCAAACTCCACTCCCCAGAGGATGCGGTGCTGTCCTGATGGGCTCTGGGTGTGCTTTCTCTCTGATGTTGGAGTGCTGCTCTCTGGCTTTCAGGGATGTTAATTAGCTGAAGTGAGCGGAGGGCTGGAGGGCTGGCTGTGCCACAGACTCGTTGATCTGTGGGTGATAACCAATTAAAGCAAGGGGAACAGAGGTGCTGAGGAGCTGATCTCTCTCAGTCAGAGCATGGCTAGAGCGAGTTCACACCTCCTAGCATCAATCCTGCAGTGCAGCTCATCCCTTCTGGTGCTCTGGTGCAGGACCAGTGGGCCGAGCTGTCCTGCAGCACCCCTGTACCCCCAGCACTCTGCATCCCCAGGCTGCAGAGCAGCATCCCTAGGGGTGTGGGTTTAGGCTCAGCGCTGCCTGCCAGCTCCATCCTCCTGCCAAGCTGCGATTGCCTTGGCTTTGGCTCTCCATTCCGTGGCCAAGAAGCACCCTATCTCCCTCTGTTTCTGGGAGAAAAGCCATGCTCTGAGGCCTTGAGTGCAGGTACCTCTGTAAAATCAAGGGATGGCTGCTCTACTGGGGAAGCATTGGTGTGTGGGGCAGGATAGAAGAGATCTGGCTGGGCACCCTGAATTCCTTCCCACTTGCACCTCCTCGCCCTGCTGTGGGCTGCTTGCAATCCATTGGGCTGATCCTGTAGGCCACAGTGCAGACAATTGATCACGGGCTGCAGGGAGTGTTTCTACCAACCGGTGTTGTCAAAACACTTCCAGAGCTGCACTTTGCAGAAGGTGTCCCAGGGTTACCTTTCGGAGTTGGTAACTGTGCTTCCCCGGGTGAGCAATCTCCCCCCCATTTAGCAAACAGCCCCTGTTTGCATGGCTCAGGGAGCAGCTGGTAGGGATGGGTATGGGCACTGAAGTTGAACCGGTGCTCTGGAGCTGCCTGCTTTGTGCTGCCCCAGGATGGCAAAGCCTGGGAGCTGCCCCAGGACACTGCAGCACGTGGGGAATGGGTCTTTCTGTGCCCCTTCCTGTGGCATCTCTGTCCCAAAGCTGTCCCCTGGGTGCCTCCCCCCCCTTACACCTTTCTGCTCAATAAACCTTAATCCTCTCCCAGCCCCGGGCGGGCGGCCAGGGCCGGCATTCCGCTCATAGCTCAGCCAGGTACGCCCGGATAAGCTGTCGGGTGCGGGGGGAGAAGCGTAGGGATGGGGGCTTGGGAGCGTGTGGGGTCACTGCCACGGGCCCGTGGTGCTGGGGGGCAGTGGCAGCATGGGGTGGTGGCTGTAGGTTCTCTGCTGGGTCCCTCCAGAGCTCAGTCTTCATGGTGGGGGTCTTGGGGCAAAACCACATCCCCAACTCTTAGATGCTGGGGGCAAGCTGGTGGCTTGACCCTATAGTGGCTTCCGACACTGTAGGGTCAGAACTGGGTTCTTGCCAGTGCAAATGGGGTCGGTTGGGCTGTAGGAGCAATTTGGGTTTGGCGAGAGGCTGCATTTAGGGCAGCCGTGCTCTCAGGGAGTTATTTCTCTGCTTAATGTATCCATCTCCTGCTTCTCGCAGCCTCCCTTGCAGCGCTGGGCTGCCTGTTTATGCAGCAATAAAATCCCTGAGCAAATTGTTTGAACTGATGCTGTTTATCTAAGAGATAAAGTGGGATCAGTGGCAGCGCCTGGCAGCGGTGCAGGGAGGCTCGGCCCCGGGGAGCAGCTCCAGCCCCATGAAGGTGAGCATCCTGTCCCCGCTATTCCCAGCACCGCTGCATTCCTGGGCAGTGAGGTTGCCTGAAAGCAATGGCACGGGGACACTTTGTCACCCGGTGACGTAGCCCTGGCCAGGGAGAGACCTCTCCCCATAGGTTGCATCGGTCTCCGGGGCGTGTTCCTGTGCCCTTTGGGTAAGTCCCCATCCTGGGTGCCAAATTCCTGCACGGGGGATGCTTGGGATGGGGGAGGGAAATGTCTGCTTGCTGTATGGGGACACTGAAGTTTGGAGAGCTGGTGTGCAAACCAGGGGGAGGTGTGCTTGTGTTGGAGGCGAGCTCAGCCCTTGGTCAGCTCTGAAACTCCTTAAACGTCTGCTGTGGGCAGACCCAGGATGCGACCCAGGCAGACCTTGGTCTTCCATCCTCATTCCCTAAGGCTTGCAGGGGGAAATTAAGCAGCAGCACCCACATTTGCATGCTCCGTGCGTGGCGGGAGGTGGGCACAAAGCTGGCTTCTTGCACCAGAGCTGCAAATATCCCCATTCTCATCCTTTTGGGGTATCCTGGTGTGCAGTGGGGAGTGCGACGGCTGCACGCCCGCGTGTGCCTGCACGCTTCCTCCTTGCAGGGCGGGTGCGTGGCTTCCCCAGCACGGGGCTGGGCAGGCTGCTGTGCTGCACTAACTTGCCTGAGAAGCTGCTTTTTTATTATTATTATTTTTTCCTTTTTTCTTCCTTTCCCCCCTTTCAGTTGTGCCTGTGCTGCCTGGTGCCGCTGCCTGTAGGCGCAGTGGTTGGGTAGGGTGAGGCCAGCTGCAAGACCCTTTGTCAAAGCAGATGGAGAGGTGTTGGGAAGCTTCATCCCTGCAGAGGAAATGGGGAGGGAAGGGCCAAATAGCATCTGTGCCTGGTCTCCTACTTAGCACTGCCAGCCCCATTCTGCCTCTGCCAGTGTCTCCCCCAGAAGCATGGGCTGTACCTCAAGCTATTGCTTGGTTGCAACACTCCTTTTTGGCCAAGACAGGAGCCACCAACACATGGTGCAGAGCCGGGGATCAGAACCAAACCCCTCGCTGCCAGCTGTGGGTTTGCATTCTGCTTGGTAGGTGCAGAGTGCCCCAGGGCTGTTGGGTGCTCAGGTAGGGGCAGGGCCGTCGTGCCAGGAGGACAAAGCGGAATGCAGCAGGACGGATTGCTTGGACCCCAACCTGGGGGGCATGAGGAATGCACCCAGGGCAAGTGCAGCTCCTCCTCCTCCTCTGTGTGCTGTATGCTCTCCATTTTGCAACCTGCCATGGCACGCGCCGTGGTCAGGTGGCTGCCGTGCGGCAGAGCGCTGCCAGGCTGGAATGCCAGCAATGCATCCCCGCGTGCAGCGGGAGCGCTCGGACACCGCCGGAGCACGTCTGGGAGGGTGGGGAAGGGCCAGGCAGGCAGCACCTCTCCGTGAGGGTGTGGGGAAGGCTGCTGGGGAGCAGCTGCCCGCCCTGCTGCGCTGCTTGTGGGGACTTGCGCTGGGGTTGCGAAGCGCTCGGGCTTTGCAGTGGGGAAGGGTAGGGGTTCCCCAGCAGGATTGCAGCAGTGCCATGGAAAATTCAGCTCTGCTGTCCTGATTCTGCTGGTTTAGAGTTTCTGTTCCCTCTCCTTGCAGCTTGTAGTTCACGTGGAAAGGTTTTAATCTCTTTCTAGTATTATTTTCCACTGGCAACCGGGTGGGATGGCACCAGGCACAGCGCCGCGCTGCTCCCCAGCTTCCTGCCGAGATGAAACTCCTGATCCCATCCTAAAAAGTGCTTTTCCACTTGAAGCAGTGCTGGACTGCCCTGCAAATCCATGCTCGCTCCGTGCCTGCAGGCTGCTGGCTCCTGTGCAGCATCAGGAGCTGATTCCTGTGATGCGCTCCTGGGCAGCGTGGTTATTCATAAAGGACAGATGCTGGGATACCATCTGGCTTCCTGCAGCCCCATTACCGGGGTTCCCCAGCACCCCCTGGGCATCAAGGCTCATCAATAAGCCTTGTGTTGCTTAGGGGAAGCGAGCAGTAAGGCTGGGATGTTTTCCCTTGGAGGACGCCAAGGGATGCTCCGTGTCCCCAGGGGCATTTCCATGCAGCGTTCTGATGCCAGCTCTGCTCACAGCTCATCCTCTGGGGCTGCACTGCTGGGACTGAATCTTGGAGGTATGGCAGCTCAGGTGCTCGCCCTGGGATGGGTGCAGTGCTGGTGGTACCTTCCCTGCGTGCTCCCTGGGTGTTGTGGTTGCTGCTGGGAGATGGAGCCCAGCTTTTTCAGCTCCTGTGCTGGTTTGTTGTTGCTTCTGCTTTGTGAAAACCACGTGAGCGGTGGTGCTGGTTTCCAGATGGCATTTTCAAGCTGGGGCAGCCTGTCCCACCCATCTGTAATGTGCTGGTGTGGTGCCATAAAGGGGAGTAGTGGAAAACATTATCTGCATGGTGATTCCATGGACCACATGCGATCCCCTCCATGGAAATGAAATTCTTTCCCTCTTTATCTCCCGGATGTATCCTGTTGTGAAGTTTGTTGGGTTTCTTTTATCTCCCATAGTCCATCTTTGGTGTGGAGCTGCCCAGTGGAACATCAAAGCTTCTCCCACCCATTTATATGGGGAAGTACACATCAGAGCTGAGCCCAGGGGCTACACCCATGCGTATCATGGCAGGGGCACCTTGCTCTTGGATGCTGCACCAGGATGTGCTGCCCCTGCAGTGCTGCTTTGCTGGCAGTGCCATTGGTGAGAGCCTGGGGTGTCCTGTTTAAAAACCAGCATTGGGACCTCTCGTTGTGGAATTGTGTTTGCAGGCTGCCTACGTGCAGCACGGCTCAGCAGCTGGCGGGTAACTGCAGCACTGGAGGTCTGGTGATGCTCAGAGTGATGAGCAGAGCTCTGGGGCTGCAGTGGGTGCTCACAGCCTCTCTGCCCTGCTCCAAACACGCCTGCATCCCTCACTGCTGGCTGACAGTGGCTGATGTGCCTCATGCTCATGAGAAACCTTGCTTGCCGCACTCGGGGCTGGCTGGAACCCAGTTCCCAGGCACCGAAACAGGAGGGAATCTAAAGAAACCCAGGCTGCTAGATTGTTTTTCTAGACTGATAATTCCTCCCAGACAGCTCTGTTAGACTCCTAGCCAGCTGGACTTGCACTTTCTTTGCTCAAGGGAATCTCTTTCAAACTGCACAGCGCTGCTGGAAGCGCAGCCGGGCTGCAAGCAGTGCTTCTGCAGACGCCCTGCAGATCTGCATGTTGGTGGCAGGGATGCAGTTGGGCGCTCTGCTTGCAACGTCTGCATTGAGATACAAGAAGGAGCAGGGCAGGATGGTGGGAGAAGCTGTGCCATGCCCAGCCCAGGCGTGGGAACCCTTGGAACAGTCCCCGGAAATCCCATATTCTCCTGCAGGCTGATGACGGGAAGCAGCAGCGTGGGCTGCAGCTCTGCCCTGTGAACCCGAGCAGTGAGTGCAGCCCCTGGGGAGCCCTCAGCCACTGTCACAATAAGGGAAAGTATTGCTCCGGGATCCTGCTGCCCTAGCAGGGTCCGGCTCCTTCACGCCTATGCACTCAGATACTCCCTACCCCATCCTGCATGCTCGGTGACCCCATCGCAGCTGATGTTTACAGGAGGACAGGGTTGAAAGGAGCTGGCACTTGCCTCAGATTAAAGGCTTTCCCTTCACGCTGAATCTGGCGTCCCTTATGTGTTAGCATGGTGCATTTTTGCTCCGGAGCAGGGCTGGAAACCGGCCATTGGAATGCTGTCCTGTGAGAGGAGCTGTGCCCGTGGACATCACAGAACCGCTGAATCTATGATTAGTGCCATAGGAGCTATGAGTGTGATGTGATGGGAGATGTGGGCATCGCTTGGTTCCGCAGCGTGGGAGTTTGGGAGCTGCCTGCTGAATACGTGGGCTCTGCACGGTGCTTAATGACCATAGGGGATGGATAATTGGCTCCGTGAGCCCGTTTTGACCGCGTCTTCAACCCGTGGGTGCCTCGCAGGGGGTGGTGGCAGCTTCACACCCATCCTGGTGCCAACTCTGCTGCTGAGCTCATGGCAGCCCCCAGTTCAGACAGATGGTCGGCAACGCGCCGGGGGTGTCAGCACACAGCAGTCATTGTTTGCAGGCAGCAAGCTGCCTACGTGTGAATCAACACCCAAAATTCGCTGCAGTTTGTACAGATGGAGTGTGGGGCATCCATCAGCAATGCAAAGATGTGCACAGAGGGGATGGCTCAAATTGAGGGCCTGGTGGTGCCGAGCCGTGCGGTCCTGCAGCTCTTGGCTCGGCGGGATGCTCCGTGCCTGCAGCTCACCCAGCACCGCGGTGGCCGTGTGCCCTGCCTTGGCTGAGCAGAGAGGGATGCATTCCTCTGCCCTGACTTCAAAGCTTGTTGCTGCATATACAGAGCCCAGCCGCCTTGGCAACCCCGGGCGGGTGGCAGCAGCTGCCTGCTGCGGCTCCATTGGGCACTCGCTGCCCTTTTGGCCGTGCCCGTTTCGTCCCCACCGCGGCACACACCTCTTTTCCTGCAGCCTGCTGCCCCAAATCCCTTTTGTTTCTACCCACTTGGATGTCTCTCAGCATCCTCAGACTTGCAGTGCCCCGCTGTGATTTCTCCCCTGGTTTAAGCAGAGTGATCTCAGGGCTGTGTGCTGGAGACCCTGGTGGAGGTGTTGGGATTTTCCAGCCCTGGCTGCTTGGCCCAGCCCTTTCTGAGCCATCCAGGTGATTTGACCCCATGCTGGGAGCGGTGCTGCAGCCCAATTAGGAGATTAAAGCATACCATTAGGAAATGAGAGTGCTGCAGCATGGGCTGCTTGCTGGCTGCCAGTCCCTCCAGCTGGCTGTGGGGCTGACCCTCCCTTGGATCTCCTGAGCTCTCCTACCTGATCCCAGCCCTCAGCATGGGATTCTTGCCACGGTCATGCTTCTCTCTGTGGGGAATTGTGGGTGCATCACTTGTGGGAGAGGAAAGAAGGGAGCTGAGCAGAACTGATGCTGTGGGGTTTGCAGAGGAAGAGGAGGGTGGAAGGCATTGCCCTTCAGTCCTGGCAGAGCTCCTGCTAAATGCCTCTGGGGGTTTCTTGGGCAGATGAATCCTTCCTTTCCCCTTGCAGCTTCGTGGTGTATGCTGGTTGCCTCCCTGCTACCAGATGTGTTGTTTGCATGGGTTGTGGTGGGCATCTCCCTGGGAAATGGGTACAGAAGTGCTTCAGCCTCCCGCCAGCAGCGGGGTTTTGCTTTGCTCTCACCAACTGCTTTTGCTCTGTTTTCTTTTGCATGTGCTGCCCTCTCCCCCGTGGCTTCTGGATTATTCATTACTAGGTAAGAACAGCATTTATCTCTCTGTTCTTGGACTGAAAGTGGGGCAGGGGAGGCCGGGGCACACAGGGATGCTTTGTGTGATGGTGTGCTTGCAAAAGACAGGTCCTCGTGGTTTGCTCCTCCTGGTCTGGGAGGTGGTGGCAGTGGGAGATATCCTCTGGTGCAACGCAGGATGCTATTTCAGCATCTCCATTCAAGTGAGTTTTCTTTAGCCAGAGAGAAGGGAGTTAAATGCTGCGACCGGAGGCAGCTGCGTGTGCTGTCTGCCCGACGTGGGACTCCAGCAATGACAATTCTCCAAAGGGAGAGGGAATGAATTTTAATGACATCTTGAAAGACTTTAAATTTTCATGTTAACTTCAATTATTCAGGACAGTCAGAAAACGACTTTAAAGCATCATAAAAAGAAAAGGGGGGGNAGGTCCCTGGGCACAGCAGTGGGCATCTGCATGGATTTAGCATCAAACTGCACTACCTCCTTCCCTGGGTTGATTTTGGTTTGCTGTGTGACCACTTTGGGGCAGCAGCCTCATCCTTATAGCAGCACACGGATTGCTGTGTGCAACTCTTGTTTAAAAGCATTGCCTTTATATGTATTTTTTTAATTAAGAGGGGTGGCAGAGACACAAAACCCATTCACTGCTGCATAGTGGGACAAGGTGGATGAGGTGTGGGCTCCATGCTGCGACTTTGGGATAACAGGAGCAGGCTCCTTCCTACATGCAGGTTGTGCATGGATGGGACTTGCACATGGCCAGCTTGGAGAGTGGCTGTGACCCTCTCCCCCCCATCTCCCATTGGCAGGGTTTTAAAGCTCTTTATTTCCAGGCAGTGCTCAGCAGGAGTCGAGCTGGGTCCTGCCAAGTGTTAAATGAAATAATTAAAATCCCCACTTTCTCCCCCTCTCTCTCCTCTCGCTGTAATGCTCGTAATTAGCCTGTAAAACTGCAGGAGGGGATGGGGAAGGGAGAACGTGCAAGCGCCTTCTGCAGGCTCCCTCCTCCTCCTCCTCCCCAGGAGGGAGTGCGAAACGGCTCTCCAGGCACTGGGTGCTGTCACATAAATCCCAATTAGCTCCCTGCCAAACAGGATTAGCAAGAAGGGAGCCAGGTGGGGAATCAGCCTGGCAGCAGCAGGAGCTGGGGGGGGGGGGTGGTTCTGCAGGGGCTCTGCGAGGAGGGACAGATTGACAGCTGTCAGTCCCACCCCCGAGCATCGCTGCTTTTTGGGCTCAGGTTGGTACGTGGCATTTGGTAAGGAGAAATGAAGAGGCAAAGGGAGTGAAATGGGTTTCTGGTGGTGGTGTTTCTTCCCAGTTGAGGTTGGTGTCCTGCAAAATGCATGTGAGCATTGCCCCATCTGTGGGATGTGCGTGGACCCCGTTATCCAGGGACTGTGTGTGGACCACGATGCACTGACCCGAGATGGAGCCCACATCTGCAGCTATGGGCTTGGGGACCCCCACCCCACCCAGCCCCTTCTGCCCATCGGCTGTGCTGGCAGCAGCTGTGACATCCTGGCTGTGAAAGCCCAGGACTAAACCCATTAACAGCACCAGCCTTTCCAGTGGCTGGTGACCACACGGAGGCCTTAATGTGTTGAACGCTTTCATTTGGAGAAACGGGCAGGGGGGGGGAGGATGGATGTGCACAAAGATAATGTTTTCTTCCCCGTAATAGAGGAGTAGCAGCTGTGCCTGAGGCTGGGCAGCTCTTGTGAGCCAGGTTTGGGGAGCCTGAGGTGGTTTGTCACCACGGTGGCTCTGCTGTATTCCTCTGTCTGGTCCTTCAGAGTGCCCAAAGCATGAAGAGTGTGTGCTGGGGATAACAAACAAAACTGATGGCCCGTGTGGACCTGGCAAATGCGATATATCCCCAGTGCAGGTGGCTCCTCTGACCATAAAACCTCATCCGAAATACACAGAGGGCAAAGGTGTGGCTGTTGTGCTCTTTGAGGATGCAGTGGGCTGGAGCTGGAACCTGCCTCCCCCAGGACATGCACAGGGAGCTCCTGCAGAGCTGCCCCTACAAGTGGCCCCCAATGGCTGGGGTGGGGGGGGGTGGGGGGTCCGAGTCCTGCAGCCCCGGGAAGAAAGGGAGGACTGTGCCAGGCTGATTTGCATGTGTAAACATGCACCAGGGGGATGCAAATGGCCTCGCTTTGCTTTGGGGATTTTTATTTTCTTCTNCAGTTTGATGCATAAATATATATTTTTTAGATTAATTGATTGGCACTTTGTAGTAGAACACGGGTATCTTAAAGGCTGTGCTGTTGGCTATTGCACCTGACAGCAGTGCTGAGGAGGAGGGGTACCAGAATGAATGATGTACTGCCTAGAGCTGTAATAACAGCCCAGTGGGGTGCAGTGCTGTGTTTGCAGCCCGTGGGGTATTGCACCTGCTGGGCTGCGTGGGGTGTGCAAGCTGGCTGCTGCACCAGCAAACTGGGGAGATGGCCCCCAGTTGGTGCAATGCCTCTGCTGGCAGCAGGAGGACAGGTGGCACCCAGCAGGCGTCCCTCTGCGTGGGGACGTTGGTGCAGATGTCCCCAGCTCTGGCTGCTGGCACAGGGTGCTGTGCCACAGCCCTAAATCCTGCGCAGGGTGCCCAGAGCATCCCCAGCTCCCGATGCTCTCTTGGCAGGGGATGCTGAGCATCTCTGAGCAAGCAGCTTGGAACAAGCTCTCTGCCCTGCTGCCTTTCTCCCTCTCGCTAAGCCCAGGGCATCTGTCTGCCTTTCCGTGCCTGCTCCCCAGCAGGCTGATGCCTTGCCTCCCTCCCTTTGAGGGTGCCCCACTGGTGCAGAGGGGCTGCGCGGCACAAATGCGCCTTTTATTCCCCGCTGCTGAGAGCTGCCAGCCCTGGCTGCCGGCCCAGAAAGCTGCGCTGCTTCAGAACATAAGCAGCTATTGTCTCAGCCCTGGAGACGGCGATCCGAGCTCTGCTGGGGCCGGGAGGGAGCCAGGCTGCAGGAAGGAGCCCAAGGAGGGAGGGAGGGAGGTTTGTAGGGTCTGGTGTGCTCATCTCCCCCAGAATAAGGCGCAGCTCCTTTGAATCCCTGTCACTGTGGTTGGTTTCTCTCCTGCGTAAAGCAGATCCTTTGTGTTGCAGAGGATGGAAAGCAGCTGGAAGAGTGGTCCTGCAGTGAGGGTCTCCTCCAGGTGTACCCATTGGGACTGCAGGGACAGAGCAGTGGCAGCCAGCTGGGGGCTGTGCGCCTGCAGCATCCCCCTGTGCACAGCTCTGTCTCCTCGTTGGGATGGAAGAACAAACAGAGGAAATGCGAGAGCACGCAGGGATGCTGCCCTTGGCTTTGTGTCACTGTGCGTTCAGCCCTGTGACCCAGGGAACAGCACTCCCTGGGTAGCATTAGGGGTGAGGAAGGAGGGATGGCCGCACTCCTTCTGGGTGCTGCTTCCCAAACCGTTTGGCCACAAAGGGTTGCAGATGCTGAGCTTTTTCAGCCTAATCCGCTGCAGCAGCGATCCTCTGCGGCCAGCCTGGACTGAGTAAACTTCTCCTGGCTTCAATGAAAATGTTAGTGTAGCTGAGGCTCTGCCCTCACTGTTTTTTCCTCTCCCCTCTCCCTCCGGTGCCCGACACACGGCTGCTTCTGAAAAGTGCGCTCGGTGGTGGCACGAAGGGGAAACCTCAAATCCTTGCAAAGCAATTACCGCTAATGAGACACTTCCTACACATCTGGTTTCAATTCTGGCTGTGTGTCGGGGACTGTTCTTCCCAGCTCGGCAGTGGGGAAGGTGAGAAAGCTCCTGCTGCCCTCCTGCCCAGGTGCCACTCTTACCTCTCATGCCAAGCAGAGACAATTAACGCTTCTGGGTGTTCTCCAGCCCAGTGGCACCTGTCCTGCCCATCCCCTGCCCCACTGCTGGGTTTAGGCTTGGGGTACCAGCCCTGGAGCTCATCCAGAGATCCCACGCTGGCCTTACATCAATGGGGGGAAGCCAAGAGAATGGGCTCCATCTCCACTGGCTGACCATTCAAATCGGGTCTTTGTTTGCATGCAGATTTGTGTGGATCCTGGGCCCCTCTGGCTGCTGTTTTTGGCAGCGGAGCGCCTTGTTATCTCACTGCAGAGTGTGGCCTTGGAGCAGGATGCAGAGGAACAGTAGGGAGGGTCAGGGAGAGAGGGATTTCAGGAAGTCTGTGTCGCTTTTATGCGCTGAGCAGCAGGAAGGTGGCGTGGGAACCCTTGGCTGGTTTCCTTGGGAATGAGGCAGCGCGACGTGGGCTTACCGGAGCCAGCACCACGTTGGTGGCTTCCTGGGATCCACCAGTGGCATGGCAATGCTCTGGGATGGGCGTTGGTCGAGCATCAGGAGACGAGTTGCTGGAGTGCTCTTGGAAATTGGCTCTGCTTTGTTCCAGGTCTGGCTGCACGCTGGTCTGTGCTCCTTGGGCGCAGCATCAGCACTCGGTGTCGCCCCTTTGCAGAACTTGGGTGCATTCCCCTGCTCATTCTGCAGGGGAAAATTTCCAGAGCCAAGTGCCTGACCTTGGAACGCAGCCTCCCGCCCTCCCTTCCTTTCTGGTTTATTTAATATCTAGTGAAACAAACTTGTTTTCCCCTTTTAATGCTAACAGCTGCTTTGCTTTGCTGCAAAATGATGAAGGGGAAATCAAAGCACGGTGGATTTTGTTGAGCTGGAAGGCAGGCTGGGCTCTGGGGCTCCTTGTCTCAATCACGCTTTGGTTCTAGCTGAGGGGAAGACGTGTGCCTTGGGGTGGGATTCAGACCCAGAGCAGCCCCTGTACCTCTGGTCCCAGAGCCCCAGTGGTGCCCCAGTGGACCTCTTCCACATTTTCTCTCCCAATCATCTCAGGCAAATCCCTGCTTATCAGAAGTGTCCCAGAACGTGCAACACCCAGCAGCCATCTGTGCTGTCAACTCTTCTTTCCCTTGGCAATGACAGCGGCCAACTTGAATCCCCTAGAATACAGCAGATAGACAGCTCTGTGGCAACCCCAGCCCAACTCATCCCGAGGCTCCTATACCCAAATGCTCCAGGATCTGTTCCCTCCACCAACTCCAGGCCATGCTGTCCAGGAGCACAGAAGAGCTGCCAAGTGCTGGGGATGGCACAGCCCATGCCATTTGAATTGGGAGCCAGGGAAGGAGCGCAGCAGCCAGGCGCTGATGTTTCATCTCCACCAGAGCCAGCCATAGTGCTTTGGCTTTCATTTCTGCCTTTTTTTTTTTCTTTAATAAATCGAAATCCCAAAATAACCATGCTGCTCTGGGATATTTTTAAGCTGTTTTCCCCCCTCTTCCTTTCTTCCCTGCATCTCCCAGCAGCTCCGAGCCGAGCGGGCTCCCGGTTGCCAATGGAGAAGGCTACACGTCACTTCCTTGGCATGGGGCCTTCTCCAGCCCTCAATGCTCACTTTGTTTTTTCCCCTCATAGTCTGGGTGAGCTGTCAGGGCTCTTCGCAGGGTCACATTACTCATGTCCCACAGCCCATTGTGGGAGCTGATGCTGACACTGCACTGGGGAGCCCTCCGTGCCCCACAGGTCGGGTGTCGGAGTGGAGGAGCAGAGCTTTGGGGTTGTGTTGCTCATTGGAAGATCCCCTCATCCTGGTGGGATGCAGACCTGGCAGGGGACCTTGTCTTGTGCTCTGGTTTCCTGCAGGTCACACCCAGGTGATGCGTTTGGGTAGGAGGAATCAGTGCAGTGGTGCAGGATGTGCTCCTTCAAAGTGGATGGGAAGCAGCTGGTCCTTGGTAGATGCATGGGGAAGTTGGGGCGGCCTCCAGGCTGACCTCCTGAACACTTCCAAAGCATGACTTCAGATTTGGAAAGTATTTTGGGGTATTGACAAGGCAATCCAACTGCTGCTTGCTGGCTTCTGGGTCTTTGGCTGCACTCATTGCCCTCTGCAGGATCCTCGTTAGCCATTGCGTGCTGCAGTGCCAATGGCTATCGGTCAGAGCTGACATCTTCCCATGCTGCAGGACAACGTGGGACTTCTGCACCCCATGGGAAAATGCCACCGCTGCATGGCACCTTCTCTGTCTGCTTCCTCTGTGCAATGTGGAGCTGCAGGGCCAGAGGTGCCCCTGCTAGGGGGGCAGGAGGAGGGGTCTGGGGGCAGGAGAGTGCTGGGTGAGCTGCCTGTTCTCTTGTTCTAACTGTTGTTCTCTCCTTTTTCTCTTCCCCTCGCTTTCTAAAGAACATAGGAAGCTTCTTGCTGGTAAGTGGTGGTGTGTCATGCAAAAAAATACCATTTATTCTTTTTCCCATCCACTGTCACACTCACTGGTTAGTCCCCCTCATGTTTCCATCCACCCAGGACACACTGGAGCAATAGGGCCCTTCCAGAGGTGTGGGGACAGCACGCCCATCCCCATGGCCTGCTGGCTGCACTCACCTCAGGGGCGTCTATTGCCTTTAGATCACAGTTTGAAGAGCTGCCTTCCCAGGGCTGTTCTTTCTGCCAATATCCTCTCAGCCTGATGTTGGTGGGCTCAGCTGGATTGCCACCATCCTTGCAAAACGGACAGTCAAACTGTGATCTAAGGCCACCTCTCACCTAGTGCCTGTCTCATGTCCCGCTCCATCCTCAGCCCTTCATTGCCTTCCTGGGGAGGGGTGGGGGGGAGAGCAGCATCGCTCCAGGTGGCATGGGGGTGGGATGTGGGGTGGGATGGAGCATGGAGCACAGGCTGGCTTGGCCATGTGTTTTTGCTATAAAACAATCTGAAGGGGGAATGGAGGGATATAAATGTTTTAATGAGAGCTGCTTGCTCCGGGCCTGGACCCTGGGCCTCTCTGGGAGCAGCATAGCTGGGAGCAGTGCTAGCTGAGCCGACAGCATCCCCTGCCGGCGTCCTGCTCCTTAGCTGTAAGATGTTGATGGTAGTGAGGAGAAAAAGGGCTTCCTTAGGTGCTCCCTTCAAGCTCCTGGGCAGCTTAGAACATCCCAAGTTGGAAAGGACCCATTAAGGATCATTGAGTCCAGCTCTGACGGCTTTGCTTGCGTGGCTGCTTCTTGCTGGCAGGATGGATTTCCCCACTGGTTGGTCTGTGAGGTTATTGAGCTGATTTTTTGCCTCACTGTGTTGCTGTAGGATCATACTGGCAGCCCATGGCTTGGGCACATGTACTCTTTGTTGGGTAAAAAACTGGCTGGACCAGAAACTGGTGGTGGATGGAGTTGCATCCAGCTGGAGACCGGTCAGTAGTGGTGCTCCCCAGGGGTTGGCAGTGAGCCCAGCCCTGGTTAATATCTTTATGACAGTCTGGTTGAGGGGATTGAGTGCACCCTCAGTAAGTTTGCTCATGACACCAAGTTGGGAGGGTGTATTGATCTGCCTGAGGGTAGGAAGGCTCTACAGAGGGACCTGGACAGGCTGCATGGCTGGGCTGAGGGACATGGTTAGTGGGCATGGTGGGGATGGGTAATCTTCGAAGTCTTTTCCAACCTTAATGGTTCTCTGATCCCCTCCGTGCTGCACTCATGCCATAGTGCAGTGAGTGGCCCCGGTGCAATGTTCCCTGCCTGGCTGGAGCTCCTCGCAGCTGAACGTTTGCAGTGAGAGCAGCAGATGGCAGTGTGAGACCGCAGGAGGAGCAGGCTGGGCTATGCTGTGCTGTGTCGGGGCTGTTGGATGGGAGCGAATGGCGCTGGTTTCGGGGCGAGCTTCCAGACCTTTGTCCTGCGTTAGGGTTAGGGCAGGAGTGCTGCATACCTGGGGTAACGGGGATGCCAAGAGAGGGACGAGCTTGAGGGTCTTTGTCTCATCAGCTGGCTTCAGCCCTGCTCTGCAGCCCTTGTCCTGCAGCAGGGAATCGTCCTGGCAGCCCAACGAGCCAAAGAACAGCAGTGTGACCAGGGGCTGCCACAGGTCCCTGGGCACAGCAGTGGGCATCTGCATGGATTTAGCATCAAACTGCACTACCTCCTTCCCTGGGTTGATTTTGGTTTGCTGTGTGACCACTTTGGGGCAGCAGCCTCATCCTTATAGCAGCACACGGATTGCTGTGTGCAACTCTTGTTTAAAAGCATTGCCTTTATATGTATTTTTTTAATTAAGAGGGGTGGCAGAGACACAAAACCCATTCACTGCTGCATAGTGGGACAAGGTGGATGAGGTGTGGGCTCCATGCTGCGACTTTGGGATAACAGGAGCAGGCTCCTTCCTACATGCAGGTTGTGCATGGATGGGACTTGCACATGGCCAGCTTGGAGAGTGGCTGTGACCCTCTCCCCCCCATCTCCCATTGGCAGGGTTTTAAAGCTCTTTATTTCCAGGCAGTGCTCAGCAGGAGTCGAGCTGGGTCCTGCCAAGTGTTAAATGAAATAATTAAAATCCCCACTTTCTCCCCCTCTCTCTCCTCTCGCTGTAATGCTCGTAATTAGCCTGTAAAACTGCAGGAGGGGATGGGGAAGGGAGAACGTGCAAGCGCCTTCTGCAGGCTCCCTCCTCCTCCTCCTCCCCAGGAGGGAGTGCGAAACGGCTCTCCAGGCACTGGGTGCTGTCACATAAATCCCAATTAGCTCCCTGCCAAACAGGATTAGCAAGAAGGGAGCCAGGTGGGGAATCAGCCTGGCAGCAGCAGGAGCTGGGGGGGGGGGGGGGGTCTGCAGGGGCTCTGCGAGGAGGGACAGATTGACAGCTGTCAGTCCCACCCCCGAGCATCGCTGCTTTTTGGGCTCAGGTTGGTACGTGGCATTTGGTAAGGAGAAATGAAGAGGCAAAGGGAGTGAAATGGGTTTCTGGTGGTGGTGTTTCTTCCCAGTTGAGGTTGGTGTCCTGCAAAATGCATGTGAGCATTGCCCCATCTGTGGGATGTGCGTGGACCCCGTTATCCAGGGACTGTGTGTGGACCACGATGCACTGACCCGAGATGGAGCCCACATCTGCAGCTATGGGCTTGGGGACCCCCACCCCACCCAGCCCCTTCTGCCCATCGGCTGTGCTGGCAGCAGCTGTGACATCCTGGCTGTGAAAGCCCAGGACTAAACCCATTAACAGCACCAGCCTTTCCAGTGGCTGGTGACCACACGGAGGCCTTAATGTGTTGAACGCTTTCATTTGGAGAAACGGGCAGGGGGGGGGAGGATGGATGTGCACAAAGATAATGTTTTCTTCCCCGTAATAGAGGAGTAGCAGCTGTGCCTGAGGCTGGGCAGCTCTTGTGAGCCAGGTTTGGGGAGCCTGAGGTGGTTTGTCACCACGGTGGCTCTGCTGTATTCCTCTGTCTGGTCCTTCAGAGTGCCCAAAGCATGAAGAGTGTGTGCTGGGGATAACAAACAAAACTGATGGCCCGTGTGGACCTGGCAAATGCGATATATCCCCAGTGCAGGTGGCTCCTCTGACCATAAAACCTCATCCGAAATACACAGAGGGCAAAGGTGTGGCTGTTGTGCTCTTTGAGGATGCAGTGGGCTGGAGCTGGAACCTGCCTCCCCCAGGACATGCACAGGGAGCTCCTGCAGAGCTGCCCCTACAAGTGGCCCCCAATGGCTGGGGTGGGGGGGGG
>JACDJE010000126.1:1484509-1525728 GCA_016647715.1 Pavo muticus
GGGGGGTGGGTGGGAAATGAGTTTCCAGTGAGACCCTGACCCAAGGGGAACAGTGAGGCCATGGGCTGGGCATTGCCGTGCTGCAGGCTCCGGGCACCTGCGTGTGTGGGAGATGCAGAAAGATGCCAAGCCTGGGTGAAGGACTTGGGCACCTGCGTGGTGGTGACCAAGAGGAGGAGAGGGCAGGAGCACTCCGCACCTTTTTGTGATGCTCCAGAAATTCCCAGGGGGAGTTTTCTGCTCCCGTAGGGCAGCATTTTGCCGGGTTTCTTCCTTACCTCCCCGGCTCCGAGCGTGCCAGAAGGTGTAATTACACCTCGCTCTCTCTCTAATACGTATCTTAAAAACGGTTGGTATTTTTTTTCGTTGCCGGTTTTCGTGCTCCGCTCTGTTTGGCTCCTGGGGGTCCTGGCCCAGGCGGGCGGAGCGGGGAGGGGGCTTGGGCATAGGCGCTGCCGGGGGAGGCGTAATGAGTTTTGACAGTGCAGTCCCCGCCTCTCCTAACATCTTTAGTTCACGAATGAAAAGGCGAAGGGGGTGGGGGGAAGAGGCGGAGGAGAGGGATTTTTTTTCCCCTTCCCCTGCTCTCCCGGGGGAGCAGGGCGAGGAGGACCCGCGCTCCGTCTCACCGGGAGCGGCGGGATGCTGGCGGGGACGCTCGCAGGTGGCTGCGGCGCGGGGACGAGGGGCGAGGAGCCGAGCTGAGCTCCCGCTGCCTTTGTGCTCCTCGAGCGTTGGGGCAGAGCGCTGCCCGCTGCCTTTGTTCACGGCCGTTCCTGCTCCCACCACGGGCACGGGCGAAGCGGACGACCCGGCGTCCTTCCTCCTCCTCATCCTCCTTTCTCATCCCTATTGTCGGCAGGCGTTCCTCTCCGGAGGGACCGGGACACCGGAGCGGAGCGAGGCGGAGAAACTTCGGGGCGTGGGGCAGGCGGGGACACGCAGTTGCTTGGCTTTTTTCCTCCTCTTCCCTTGTCATTTTATTGTCTGGTGCTGCTCAGCCCTCTGACCGCACGCGGGTGGATGAGGGCTGAGCGCTGTCACATCGCACGCGTCGCTCCCACCGTCGCTCTCTTGATGCCCGGCTCGGCGAGGGACGGGGACCGCTTTGGGACGGACTGGCATGTCACAGCAGTGTGAGAAGGGGAGCTGGCCCATCCCGGCCACCACGCAGGTGACAGCTGGCAGCGTGCTCCCTGCCGGCGAGGTGACAGCTCGAGGAGGGGGACGAGCGAGGCGGTGGCCCCTTGCTGCTGGCCCGAGGGCTGGGAGGGTGCCGGAGAGCTGGCGAGGCGGCGGGGGAGAGCTGCGCACCAGCAGAGAGGGGATGGATTTGGATTTGCGGTCGCTGTGAGAGGGGCTGCAGCTTGTGGGGGTCCTCCCCAGCCCTGTCTGCGGGGTACGGGATTGGGAGAACTCATCCCGAGGGGCTGTGGCTGCAGGAGGTGCGAGGAGCGTGGAGGGAGCAGCGGCATCCCCGGAGCCATTGGGAGGACGTGGAGGCTGAGACAGAGGTCCCATGCTGGTCCCCTTCCCGCTGCCCCTCTGCCAGCCCTGCTCACAGGCAGCGGGGCGTGGGGGTGCTGCAGTGGTCCCCCAACATACTTGTCACCATTCCGGTGGGCTTGGAGGCAGGAGTTGAGCTCTCAGCACTTTTGCTCGTGGTTTCTTTGCCCGCTCTCTGCTGGCACGCACGGATTGACGTCTCCCTGGCTGGAAGGGGCATTGCTGAGCACGGGGCTGTGAGGGTCTCTCCGGAGCACACTCGGACCTATGATGGCAGATGTGGGGATGAACTCTTGGTCCTGAAGGTGACACCAACCTGCCCTGCCCTCCTGTTCCCTAGAGGATGGGAACCTCTGGGAAAACTGAGGTCTTGCTGCTGCTGAAAAAAGGGGAACGGAGGGCATCCGTGTGAGCCTCGTGGCCACCCTGCCTTGGATGGGTCACCAGCAGGTTGAACTTTGAGCACAGCATGACGGCTTGTCAGTACCCCATGGCACCGGGGGCCTTGGAGCGGGACCGGCTGTACCAGCACAAGGTCTCCTTGGTGGTGCGCTACTTCATGATCCCGTGCAACATTTGCCTCATCCTCCTGGCCACCTCCACGCTGGGATTTGCTGTGCTGCTCTTCCTCAATAACTGTAGGTGCCCCCCGGGCGCGTGGGAGGAGCAGGGCAGGGAAGGGGAAGGAGAAGCAGGAGAAGGCTGGGGAGAGGTAGAAGCCCTTTCTCGGTGCTCAGTCTGCCGGTCTGCTTCTGGCGTGGCTGAGCACATTGCACACAGCCACGTGTTGCTGGCTGCTCTGTGGCCTCATCCTTGCATGGGTGCTCACCTGCCTTTCTCCAGGCACGCTCCGTGCAATGGTGTCATTGACCTCCTTGATGCTGGAATGCACCTGCAGGGGGGAAAGCCTTGAGAGGGCAGGCGGATCCTCCAGCTTTGGGGTGCACAGCCTCCCCGGGTGTGTGTGCTTGGACAAGTGGTAAAAGGCGTGAATGCACTGCAGAAATACTGCCCAGAGTAGGGCAGAGGCAATGGGAGGGGGAATGCTTGGGTGGTAAGGAAGCAGTGTGTCCCCTCTGCTGCCATGGGTGCATTGCTTACTAGGTGGCAGCTTGACACCGGCGGCAAAGGACTGGCTGATGGCAGGGCTGTGCCTCACAGTCCTATCCTTGGAATAGTCTGTCTGCCTGTGTTCCTTTGTCCCCTCTTCTTTTCTGGGCTCCCCTGCTGCTGTCCCTGTCCCAAGCAATGGACCACGCAGTGGGATTTGCACTGCAGCCGTGGCCAAATGGCACAGAGGAGGGCTGCAGCCAGAGATGCTTAGTGGTGCCAGCGGGAGAGCCATGCTCCTGGGGCTGCTCCTGCTGCTCCCTGCTCCCTGCAGGTGCTCCATGGCCCCAGATCCACAAGGGAGAGAAGCTGTGGGGGAGGAGGAGTGCGTGCAATAACACTGCTGATAGCTCCTTGTTTTCTTTCTTCGCAGACAAGCCCAATAGTTATTTTACCCAGACCCCGCCGACCCCTCGAGATGGTAAGTACACCCCTGCTTCCTGCAGCTTGGTTCCCGTGAAGGCAAATTGCTGGAGCCTCCCTGACCCAGTGATCTATTTTGTGATCTGTCTGTGCTCAGAGCAGAGCAGCTCGCTGCTCGCCCTCCCTGGGGATGCATTTATCCCCGGGTAAGGAGGGAGGGCAGAGCCTCTGCCCTTCTGCTGCTTGCGTGGTGTGTTCTGGAAGCGGGGAAGGGCTGGAGGAGCAGATGGGGTCTCTGCTGTGCTCTGGCAGCATTGCTGATTCGTCTGCTGAGGTTGTGGGGGCTGGAGAAAGGGACCTTGGAAAGCAGCAGTGCTGAGTTCAGCGGCTGTGCTGTGTGGATTTTGGGAAAAGGAACTGGGAAGGTGGAGGTGCAGAAGTTCTGCAAGCAAGGAGCAAAAAGCAAAGCAAGTGGCACATGTACCTGTGGCATGTGGCCATGCCAGATCCACACGTTTGTAGAACTTTGCTTTCTGGCAGCCAATGGGTTTAAAAGCTGCTGGCAGGCAAGCATGTGCTCAGATAATGTCATATGAGCTGTGTTTTCTTTTGAAAATCAGGCTTCAACTGCCCTGCTTTCTGCTGGCAGGCTCCTTCCCCAGCCACCTTCCCCATCCTCCCTCATCTCATGTGCACAGAGAAGAACCCAGCAGAAAAACTGCAGCCAATTAATAACACGTTTGTTTCTTTCTTTCCTTCTCTGATGGGGGTGGGGAAGGAGGCGGGGGAGAAACGGATGCTAGATAAAATGTGATTAATCTATAATTGGACCAGAGAAGATATCTAAAGCAAAAATAAAAACGAACGTAGGTGTAACTCCTAGCTTAGGGCTCCAAAATATGAGCAGCCCTGCCCATCCAGATGACATACTCCCAGAGATCTCTGATCCCCACGGGAGATGGAAAAGTACCATGGTTGGTGCTGCGCCAGGCAAAGTGCCTCCTCCTGGTGCTGCAAACACCTCCCATGCCCCCCCAGGGCAGCGCTGCTTGGGCAGGTGCAGCGCAGGGTGGGCTGCACCTTTCTGCACCCCCTGGAGCGAGATGAACCGAGAGGGAGGATTCAGTGGGTGTTCTTCCAGCATCTGTGATGAGTGGTTGCAGCTCTGTTTGTTTGCAGCATCCCTTGGTGGAGTCGCACGCGGGAGATGCGGAGATTTGTGGTGTTTGCTCTGCTCTCACCGTGCCCATGCATGCTCTGCTCCTGTTCCAGTGAGGAATAAGATGGAGCTGTTCTACTGAGCAACCCTTGTAGATGGGAAAGCTGTGATGGCTTGCTTGGGGTGCTGTCTCTTGCTGGTAGTTGTGCTTATGGTACCAGCCAGCTGTGGGAAAGGCTCAGGTCCCATCCCTGTTGGGCTTGGATACATCCCAGAAGGCAGAGGGGGTTGAACACCATTTTGTTTTGGCGACTGAGGATGGAGTGATGTTGGCCCAACCTGCCAGGCCTGGGAGCAGCTCTTGATGCTTATTTATGGATGCAGAAAAGCAGCAGTGACGCATGAGATAGGGACATAAATACAGGGTTTGCAGAGCAGGGCTTGACTGGTCCCAGGCATGGGGCTAGGCAGAGAAGTGCTGGTGCATGTGGCTTTCTGTACTGGCTTAGGAAATCAGCTGGTTAGTGCTCTAGTGCTCTCAGTCCTGGATATTGTCTTCTATTGGCTCTGGAGAACAGATGTTTGGAAATAATTGCTTTGGGCTTGGAAATCAGGTGTTCACCTTCCCTTGGTTGCTCTGCAGTTCCTCCACAGACAGGGTCTTCATCACTGCCCTGGTCACTGGAACCCTTTCCAATGCTCAGCCACTCTCTCCATGAAGTCCTTTCTTATGTTTGGTCTAAACTCCCCTGGTGCAGCTTGAGACTGCTTCTTCATGTCCTATCACTTGTTACCTAGTGTCACCTCCACTTGCACTGGAACACCCTGGTGCAGGTGCAGGTCCCTTGGCTGGTGGGAGGCTGTAAAAGGAGGGGAAGTGGGCTGGCTTTGCTTTGCCCTAAGGAAGGGTCAGGCCTGGGGATAAAGCCTTGAGCTCCTCTTTTCTCAGAGCCAGGTGGCACTCCAGGCAGCTCTGCACCTGCTCTAGGGGACAAGGGAGGAGATGCTCAGCTAGCCTGGGAGACAAGCCATACAAAGATAACTTAAAATAAAACAGTCTCTTCAATCCTATTCCCTTTGTGCCTGGCAGCACTGGAACACCCTGCTGGTTTTGGCTGCTAATCCTAGCCTAGTCCTCTTTTGACAGGAGCCAATGTGAGACTTGGATCCTGCAAAATGAATTGGCAGCGGGGCTGATCCCAGCTGGGAGCAGGGGAAGGTCTTCCATCCTCGGTGTGATAGGGAGCAGGGGGAGGTTCGTGCCCCATGTTGGAGCACTGCTCTTTACCTGCTCAGTGTGGAGGAGAGGGAGGGGATGGGAAGAGAAGAGCTGAACCATCCCTTTGGAACAGCAGGGCTCTGCTCGTGGCTGAGCCAGTTTGGAGTGGTGTAGGGTTGCTCTGGAGAGAGGAAAGAAGCTAAACATAGCTCTTCAAAAAAGCTGAGCAGTAGATAAGGTAGCAGCAGTTATTAGACACCACTTTTGATCTCTTGAGAGCATTTTCCTCTCCATTTACAGTGAGGTTTGAGCTTTCTCTTGGGGATCAATTTATGTGCTTTCATGTTATGTGGCTTAAGTGTTAGAGGAGAAGTAGATTGGGGACCTGCAAAGGTGTTCCCACTTTTCCCTGCATCAGGTCCTTGATAAGATTGCAGTCCTTGAGCTTTACCTTGTTGCCCCCACATCTGTGCCCCATGTCTCTCAAGACACAGCATTTAGCTTTGGAGCCTTGTGACAAAGCAGCAGCATCGCAAAGGGCTTTATCTTTTCTTCCCCTTGGCCGTGCTGTGCTGAAGTTGTTGCATGAAGCTTGCATCACTGCAAGCTCCCAAGTTAGCAAACACTGCCAGGCTCTGCGCTTTGCAAGAGGTTGCGCTGACCAGTGAATGCTGCTTTTGTAGGAGTGTGTCCCGAGGTCATGGTGGCACAGTGCGAGCCTCACTGTTTGATGGAGAGGTGTTTGCCAAGAGCAGAAGCTGCAGGTGTGCAGGGGGATGCTTGTGGGCAGCCAGCTGGATGCCACACATAGGGTATGAGTGAGCTCCTTGCAGCCAGCATGAGCAAACCTTGCAGAAAGGCTTTGCTGGAGCCTGCAGCCTTGAGAAAGGTCAGCAAAGGGCAGCGTGCTGTGTTATCCTGTCAGCACAGATGAGGATGGGCTATGGACCCGCTGCAGCTGGGGAGGAGCCGTGTTCCCTGCGGGCACCCAGCTGGCTGCTCCTCATCTCCTTGCTTTGTAAACACCCCACTCTGCAGTACACAGCCGGTGGGAGAAGCTTGGAATGATGCATGGGTGTTTTCCCTCGCCTCCTCGTGCAGGCTCGGTGCAGGCTGCATCCCAGCTGGGCACATGCCTGCTGTCATCAAGCTTTGGGTTTTGCTGCTGTGCTGGGGCAGAGCCTGCTCCCCAGGGGAGCCGATGTGCTCTCAGTACACTGGGTCGGGCAGAACCCCGCTGCTGGGGCTCCTTCCCATCCTGCTCCCTTCCCTGATGAATCCTCCCAATGATTTGGAGCCGCGACATCTTGCTCCAAGCCGCTGTCACAGCGGGACTCTGACAGATTAATGAGAGAGCCTTTTAAGATGGTGTTTGATTTGCAAGAGTAGCTTTGATGTTTCAGAGCCCAAGGAGGTGATGCTTTCACCTCCCCCTGCCCTGCCCGCCCCCCGGCACCACCTTCACCTTGCTCACCACTGCCTCCAGCACAAGATTTTGCTTTCAGATCTTCCAAACGATCAGCTTTTCCTCCTCTTAATTACTGAAACATGAGGGCAGCCCTGCTCTGCTGCGGGGGCCAGGCTGTGTGCTCCAGGTGGGAGCTGGGGATGAGGTGCTTCGCTCAGATTCAGGCCCCGGTGGTTTTTGGAAGGGAAAAGTGCTTCAAGGGGCTCTCCATGGCTATGGCTGGGGAAGGCTGGAGCAGCTGGGGTTGTGCCCCAGAGCATCACAGGCGTTCCCAAGCACGGTGGGTGATGGTGCCTTCCAGCCCCATCTCAGAGGCCACACCCACCGGGTTAAGCATGGCTTTGCCAATTCTGGGCGGTGTGAGTGTTGTCATGCCCCGGTGATGGGGCAGGCGGCTCCCGCTGTCTCGCCGAGCAAGTAATTAATATTGATGGCAAGGAGGGTGGGCCTGGAGCAGGCGATGCGCACAGACAGGCCTCGGCGGGAGCGCAGGCCTCGCACGTCTCCATGGCAACGCGCATCAGGCTCATGCAGAATTCATGTCGGCCGTGCTGTCCTGATGCACCGCTGCTCCTCGGCCTGATGGTTTAGGTTGAGAAAAGCCTCCAGGATCACCAAGTTGTACCACCAGCCTGGCTTGCCGAGTGCCTTCACTGAGCTGCATCCATTTGTGCCACATCCGTGTGTCTGAAATGCCTCAGGGCTGGGGACTGCACCACTGCCTTGGGTAAACCATTCCAAGGCTCAGCCACCCTCTTCATGGAGAAATTTGTTCATCCTTACCCTTTCCGTGAAGAAATTTGCTCATCCTTACCTTTTCCATGAAGAAATTTGCACGCCTGCTCCCTTTCCATGAAGAAATTCACTCCTTACCCTTGGCACGAAGAGATTTGCCCATCTTTACCCTTTCCACGAAAAAAATAACTTATCCTGTCACGGGGTTATCCCTGGATACAAGTCCGTGACAGGAGGGCACAGACTCCGGGGAAAAAAAAGAGACAAAAGAGTGAGGGGGAAAAAAAAAAGAAGGGGTACGAACGGTTTGCTGCCCAATCCGGTCACCCCGGGCCACACGCTCCGGGAGAGGGGGAAGGGCAGGGAGCTTGCAGATGGGTTTAACAAAAGGAATACACCAGCACTAGATCTGAGAAGGAACAGTAATTTACTAAATTTAACCAAATCAAACAAAACGTGAGAAGAGTATCCAAAATGCGAGATCAAACCACAATAGCGCAAGGGAACCGCGTGCTGTTCTCTGTGGCGAGCTGAGAGGCTGATCCGGGGCAGCAGGGGAAGCCAGGCGCTGGGTCCGGTCCGGAGCTGCACCCCACTTCCTCTTCGCGCCAAGTCCTCCTGAGGGAAGCCGCACCTCTCCTCCCATCAGGATACTCCGAATGCCCATAAGGGGCAGTAAACGGAACCAGAACATTAACTCTTTAACTCCCACTGGTTCACATGATGTTCTGATGTGGAATACTGACCACAAAAAATCACCAAACCACAACATATCCTTACCCCTTTCAAGAAGAAAGTCACTCATCCATACCCTTTCCATGAAGAAATTTTGCTCCTTACCTTTTCCATGAAGAAATTCACTCACCCTTGCCTTTTCCATGAAGAAATTCTCCCATCCTTGCCTTTTCTGTGAAGAAATTCGCTCATCCATACCCCCTCCGTGAAGAAATTTGCCCATCCTCCAGGAGTGCTGCCCACCACAACCAACTTCCTGACTGCCCCATGATGGTGGCTTCACCACTTTCATGGAGGCATCCAGCTGTGACCACTGTATTTGGGATGTGACAAGTCACCACTGTAGCCCACCAGTGACTTCCCCATCCTTGGGGGCAAGGTGGGAATGGTGGTAGGTGGGACACAGCCCCCTGGAGCCCTGGGGTGAAGAGGCAACCTGCTTCTTGATGCTGCTCCAGTGTTGTTTTTTATTTATTTATTTTGGGATTTTGATATTGGGATGTTTCTCCACTTTAATAACAATGATCATAAATGTAACATGAATGCTTTGGGCTGATTAGGTAGAGCTTTTCACCTCAAGATCTCAAAGCATTTGGCAAAGCCAGCTTGTTATTTATCCCTGCTTCTTATGTTGAGCTGTTTACCTGTTGACATCAGGGACCTGGTGATTGTTATCATTCAGATATTTTTGCATATTGGTGAGCCAAGGCATTTTTTTAGTGAGCTGGGGAACAGGCATGCTCTGCTTGATTTCCCACTCTTACTCCTCTCACATCAGTTATGGTCACGCTTCTTGCATCCTCCCAGATAAAATTAGAGAGGTGCTTGGGAAGGAGGAGGCTGCCTCTGAATCTCAGTCTGTTCCACCTCCCGCGTCTGGCAGGGGAATTAAGGCACTTGGTTTTATTCTGATGGGTTCTGAGCTTATATCATCCAAACGCACCGCAGTGTGGGGTGGGTGAGGTTTAAATCCGTCTGCTGGGAACAAATAGGCTTCCTCACTGGTAGCACTGGAGGGGATTAGAAGTGAAAGGAACTTAAACAGCCAATTTGCCTGTCACAATTTGTTTCTGGTTTGAAGCGTCTGTGTGTCTTGCTTTGCTTCTTGGCCTAATCAGTGATGCAGGGTCCTTATCCCGTGTGTGCCTGGCTGCCCGTGCTGCGCACTGATGGAGATTGCTGGGATGGGAATGGGAATTTACCTTCCTATTTGGGCCTGGAGGTAAATGGATGTTCTTTACTATCTCTTTTGTTTGTATGGTGGCCTCTGATATTCCTGGTGTGTTTACAGAGTAGAGTTCCAGACAGAAGAATAGACAGACTTAAATTCTGATAAAATATCAGTGTTCACTGTGTAGCCTGACTCCTTTAACTTTGCAATACTTTGTTGCCTTTTGTCATTTGCCATTTCTTTTACCACTTCAAATTGAGACATTCTTAAACACGGTGGGCAACATGAGTACAAAGCGGGTTCCTTTAAAAGTGGTACCACCAAGCGTGCCACCAGATCTGAATCAACCACGTTAAAAATTCCTTTGAAGAAGGGTCAAGACCGTTAGTGAAGTTTTGGCTTAATTGGCAGTGTTGTTCAGCTGGCTGCTGGCATGAAGGACAAAGTGCCTTCATGAGGGATGCATGAGCTGTATGGAGCTGGTGTGTCCCCCAGTTGCAGTCCCCCCAAGTGGCAGCAGGATGGGCATGGTAGTGGACAGTAGTGGACATGGACATGGTGGTGGACATGGATGTGGTGGTGGATGCCCCATCCCTGGAGACATTCAAGGTCAGGCAGGGTGGGGCTCTGAGCACCTGATCTAGCTTTAGATGTCCATGTTGAGTGCAGGGGAGCTGGACTAGATGACCCTTAAAGGCCCCTTCCAACTCGAATAATTCTACAGTTCTATGACATGCTGTGCAAAACTCATGGTCTGGGTCTAGGGGAAGGGGGCTCTTTGCCCTCTGGTATTTTCCTGCTCTGCACACCCAGTGCCACAGGAAGGGGACAGAGAAGTCACCACTTGTCCTACCATTCCCATTCCTTGCTTACCATCCTCCCCTGCACCCTGTAATCTCAGAGCTCAACAGGCTTATCAGCAGTTGTGCAAACAGAAGAGGGAGGGAAAGAGCAGCAATGAAAGAGCAGGAGAGACTATCCAGAGCGCTTCGTAAAAATGATAAATTGCTTTTAGATATTGGGCAGGAGAGAAAGAGAGTTCTTTTTTATTTGATGATATTAGTCTCTTAGTGGCGCATAGTTGCCGTGCATGTGAGCTCGAAATCTCAAGGCAGTCCAAGGCAAACGCCTGGGAATTGAAGTGTAAATGAGCCACTGTCGAGCTCATTTTATTTTGCCTTTTATGATTTCTTGTTCTGCCATTATGTAGGTCAATCTCTATCTCTAATGTACGCTGTGTATGTGGTGCTGAGGCACACAGGCTGCCCGGCACTGGCAGAAAGCTCCAGCATCTCTTGCTCCCTCTGTCTCACCTGCGTCAGCTGAGTTTGGGGACATCCGTCCTGTCTATTCCTCCCCTGAATGTAAAATTTACATTCCCTGCTGCATTAGCAATTCAGATGCTGAACTGGTCTGTGCTGGCTGCTCTGATTAGTGGATGTGATAAAGAGATTCGCTCATCTCCTCCTGGAGGGCCTCCAGCCACGTGATTGAGCTGCTTTGCATAAATGACAGCGAATAAAGCAGCGTGTGCGGGACGACCTGTCCCACGCGGGGACCGTTCCTTGATTCGCCTTTCTCCTACCAGTTGACAAGGTGACATCTGAAGATGGCACCCTCCTCCCCCCTGTGCCATCATCCTCTACCACTGCCACTCTGTGAGCTGCAGCCCCCCGAGCCAGGCTCTGCCTCCTATCTTGGGTGTCCCATGTCTCAGGTGTCCCCTGTCTCTGTCCCCAGCCTGCCGAGGGATGCTGTGTGGGTTTGGGGCGGTGTGTGAGCGCAGCCCCACTGACCCCTCCCAAGCCTCCTGTGTCTGCAAGAAGACAGCTTGCCCGGTGGTGGTGGCTCCTGTCTGCGGCTCCGACTATTCCACCTACAGCAACGAGTGTGAGCTGGAGAAAGCCCAGTGCAACCAGCAGAGGCGGATCAAGGTCATCAGCAAGGGACCATGCGGTGAGCACAAACCAGGGCTGCATCCCCTCTTGCAGAAGGCGGGGGGTCTGCATGGATGTGCAAGGATGAGGGTGCTCCCACAGCATCATCTGGGGCTGGCGATGCTCTGACATAGCTGATGGGAAGGGACAAGGAGAGAACCACCAGCAGTGCTTAATAATAAGCAGGCAGGCTGATGGCCTGAGGGCGTTGCGGAGATGCAGGGCAGACCCGGGGGAGCAGCCCCCTCTCATCCATCTCCACTTCCCCACCGTGACTCAGCCCTGCGGCTGCAAGCACAGGCAGGATGGGCTGATGAAAGCCCTTCCCCAGCCTGGCATTCACCAGCTGGGAGCAAGGAGCTGTGTAAATGAGACCCAGTCTCCTCGTCTCAGAGTAAATTAACTTGACCTTTCTCGCATGCAGTGCGCTGGCTTGCAATAAATCTGCACCCGGCTCCCCTGCTGGGGCTCTCAGCAGAGAGGGGAGAGCGCCGAGTGACTTATTTAAAATAATCATCATAAAAAAGTGACAAATTAAGAAGGGAAAAAAAAAAAAAGCTGGCAAATACACCATAGCCCTCCCCTGTCGGAGAGGAAATTGCTCCTTAAGCTCTTCCTCTAATTACAGTTTGCAGGAGGTGCCTTAAGGACTCTCGTTCTGCTCAAAGAGATGCTGGCAGTGAGGAGCTGGGGGTGCAGCCAGGCAGGGGGGGAGCTCCCCTTCTCAGTGCACTGTGGTTAAGGCTGAGCTTTGCACACTTTGGGGTGGATGCAACTGGCTGCTTCAGCACCAGGAGTGGACAGCAGCACCCAGCGAAGCCAAGGGCAGGATGGTGCTGGGTCACCGCTGCTGGTGGAGGCAATGCTTTCACTATACACCCTCTCCTCAGGCTCCAAGGACCCCTGTGCAGAGGTGACGTGCAGCTTTGGCAGCACGTGCGTCCGCTCTGCAGACGGCCAGACGGCCAAGTGTGCGTGCCCTGCGTCCTGCAGCGGCGTGGCCGAGAGCATCGTCTGCGGCAGCGATGGCAAGGACTACCGCAGTGAGTGTGACCTCAACAAGCATGCCTGTGACAAGCAGGAGAACGTCTTCAAGAAGTTTGATGGAGCCTGTGGTGAGTGCCCTGCACCCCAGTGGGTGTTGCATGGTGTCATGGTTTTGTGGAGAATGTGTTTCTTGCATCAGGAGAGGTGAGGGCAGGTGGAAATGGGAAGGGCTGGGGGGAAAAGCTGAGCTACTCCAAGGATGGCTCGTGATGGCTGTGGATGCTTGTAATTAAAAGCAACTGTATTCATTAGGAAAGCCATGAGATCAGCCAGGACACGTGCCAGGCCCCTGTTTGTCCCTGGGGGAAGGAGTGTGTGAGTGTGCTTGGGAAGGCTGCAGAGCTAAGAGAGCACAAGTTGTGCATTCACCACTCAGCCCCAAGTAGGGTGAGATGGGCACAGGTCAGCAGCGTCACGTTGGATGCTCCTCCTTTCTAGGGCAGAGGGGAGGCTTTGGGCAGCACTCACAAGTATCTGAAATACTATCATCGTGCAGTCCCCAGGATGATGTCTGTGTAGCTCCCCACCCCACCGTGTTGTCTCATCTCCTCAGCCAGACCACATCCCTCACTTACCTACAGCATTTTGGATCTACACAAAGCATTCTGGTGTTTTTGTTGGGTTTGTAGAGGTCTCAGCAGGGGTTACACATCCCTGCTGCGATACAGAGCAGCAGTGAGCCCTGGCAGCATTTGCCAGAAGGGAAACAGGAGATGGATAGGGCAGGTCCTGCGGGAGCTCCTTCATTTCCATGATTGCTGCACGTGCTGAGATAGGCAAAGCAAAAGGCTTCATCTGCAACCCTGTCCACTGCAGCCTCCTCCAGGAGGGCATGGCATCGTTTCTTCCCTTTGTCACCCCAGGACTCTGATAAATGCAGGGATTTCAGATAGCAGGATTAAAGAGTGGAAATGCTTGGAAAAATAAAATTCTCCTCCTATTTGATGGTTGCCTTGGAAAGGGCGAGCAGCTCTGCAACATGTGCCCTACATATGTCGGTCCTAAAGGGGGGACCAGCACCCCCTGAGCCCCGATGGGGACACAAGGAGTGGGGCAGAGTGGTTTGGAAGCACTGCCAAGGCAGGATACGAGCTGACTCTGTTCTCCTCCTCGCTTTGCTCTGTGTAGACCCCTGTAAGGGCATCCTCAACGACATGAACCGTGTGTGCCGGGTGAACCCCCGCACCCGCCGTGTGGAGCTGCTGTCCCGCCCCGAGAACTGTCCCTCAAAGCGGGAGCCGGTGTGCGGTGACGACGGGGTGACGTACGCCAGCGAGTGTGTGATGGGGCGCACGGGGGCCATCCGGGGGCTGGAGATCCAGAAGGTTCGCTCCGGGCAGTGCCAGCACCAGGGTGAGTACCTCTTGCTTTTCTCTTTTCGGGAGAGCATCCCTTTTCTGAGGATGCAACGCATCTCTCTACTCCTTTCCCAGACAAATGCAAGGATGAATGCAAGTTCAATGCTGTCTGCCTGAACCGCCGTGGCATGGCGCGCTGCTCCTGCGACCGCATCACTTGTGATGGCACCTACCGGCCTGTCTGCGCCCGCGACAGCCGCACCTACAGCAACGACTGCGAGCGGCAGAAAGCCGAGTGCCACCAGAAAGCTGCCATCCCAGTGAAGCACAGCGGACCCTGTGGTAAGCCTGCACCTCTCCTCCTCTTGCACCCAGCCTGTGTCCGTCCCACGCAGGCTCAGCTGGGAAGCCCGCAGGTAAGTGGTGGTTGGGTTCCCACCTCGCAGCAAGCCCCAGGATCTCCTCAATTTTACAGCCAACCGAGTGTCTGCTCCTCGTGCTCTTTTTCCTTCCAGCAGTCAACAGTCTTATGTATGTCTGTGTCTTGTCTCTGTCTGATGTTCTCACTGAAGTGGGGAGGAACCATCTGTGTTGAGCACATGACATAGCTGTGATGCCCACCAGCTCCTCTCCATCGCCGCTCATTCCCCTCCCAGGGTAGTGCCAGCCCCTGCTCCTGCCATGCTTCCCCTCCATGCCCACCCCTCTCAGCTACAGGTCCTCCAGCAGGAACGCTCTCCGGAGGACTCGCCGTGGCTTTGTCTCATCTCTGGGAGAAGCTTTTGTATGTGCTAGGAGGGGTCCTTAGGATGTTGGGAACATTCCATCTTAAAATGGTTGCATGGCACATGAAGAAAGTTGAACACAGTCATTGAATTGAGTTTGAAGGACCGGTTGTTTCAGCTTGGATTTGTTTTTACTGGAGGCATAGAACTGTGTCCTGTTTTAAGCTGATGTTTTATAAGGTGTTGGGTGCTTCAAACCTTCTGAAATGCTTGGAAATTCAGCCCGGTGCGTTGGGTCTGTTGGGTTGGTTTTGTGCTCCTGTCCTAGGTTTTAATCCTGCCAGGCTCAGCTGCTGGAAAATTGCTTGTCAGGCTCCCAAAATCACACTTAATATAATGACAACTGTTATTTTTAATCACCCACTTCAGTGTGCTTCTGGCTGCTGGATGATTACGAGTCAGATCCCCACGTCCTTTCTGGGCAGGAAAAGCACTTCTCAGTCCTTCACCTCCTGTGTCCCTGGAAGCTGCTGGGGATGCCAGCTGCCCTGGATGTGGGAGGAAGAGGAGGATGGGGACAAGAGAGGTGCAAATTTCCCACAGCATCCCAAATTTCCAAGGCAAATGGAGAGCTGGGAGCTGCCCTGCTGCCGGGCTGCCATCCTTCCCACTGCATCCATGAAGTGAGGACAGTGGGATACACTCTCTGTGCACCTGTCCATCCCCTCTCCATCGTATTCTCTGTTATTTCATCCCTCCTCCCAACTTCTCCCTCTGGGTGAGTGCTTTCCAGAGGGCAGACTGTGAACACAGCAGCAACATTTTAGTCTCACACACACCTCTTTTCCAGCAGCAGGGCAAAGGAGGCAAAGCCAAACAAAACAGCTCAGACCCTGTTTTTAATCTTTCTCTGCTTTCATACCATGATGGGACAGCTGAGAAAGGAGGGCTGGGATGACATGCCAGGAGGTGGAGGGAAGGTGGCTGTAGTTGCATCTGTCTTTTCCTCCCTGCCTCTTTTTGCTCTCTTTCTCTCCCCCTCCGCTCTCTCTCTCTTTCCTTTTTCGTCTGTCTTGTGTTTTACAGTGTTGCCTGTTTGGAGGAAGGAGTTGTGTCCTCGCAGCACCCTTCTGCTCCCTACCCGGACATCTCTGCTAGGAGGTCGGCTTTCTCCCCTTCTCCGTAGCCAGTGCCAGCCCTGGCCTCTCCCCATTGCTCCCTTCCTCTCCAGTTTTCCTTAAGAGTCCCGGATCAGAGAGGTTCCCCCTGTTCTGCTCCCATCCCCTTGACCCGCACGCTCCCTGCCGGAACGGAGGATGCTGACTGTGCCTTGATCCTTAGAGGCAGATGAGAGTGGGAGCAGAGGTGGGTGGTGCGAGACCCCACTCCTCTGCGAGCCGATACCTCTGGACTGCTCCCAGTTGCTCTCACCTCTCCTTTCACCCCTGACTAACCTGCTCCCTTCCCTGCCTCCTGCTTCCCCAGCCCTTGCATCAGCCAGGATGCATAACAAGCAGTGTGCTTCTTCCATGCCTCAGTTTCCCTGCCTGCAGGATGGAGAAGGGATGACAGCAGGGCTTGATTATAGGGTAGCCAAAGGTCCTCGCTTGCTCTCTCCTCATTATATCCACCCACATCAAAATTGGTGCCAAAACTTCCACTGACTTCTGCAGGTGCCCAGGGCTGCATTTTGGGTTTCTCTGTCCATACAAGCATGCTGCCTCTGTGTGTCTGGGGATATGGTTATGGTACGTGCGTTGTGTTTTGTGTTGAACACAAGCAGGAGATGTGAGCAGCACCACAGGGCGAAAGCACCGTGGGGAGCAGTTCCTGCTCCTTGGGAGCTGCTTGTAAACCCTTCAGCCACAGGGAAATTGAGGACAGAGAGGGAAGGGCTGGGTGAGAGCAGTAACCACGTGCCTCAATTACGTTCCTGTTCCTTTGCAGCCCCTTGGCTCTGAGCTTTGACTTGGCAGGGACTTCCCAAAGAGCCAGACCCTAAATTCAGACCTGTTTATGCCTAAGTTATGGGCTGTTCTCTTGCTGGTTCACAGTGTGCAGCCAAGCTCCTGAGGGCTCAAGCTTTGATCGTACTCTGCAGCTGCATCACATCGGTCCTTGCAGAGGAGGAAGGCAGAGAATTGCCCCTTCCCACCCCCTGTGCTGCCCACTGGGGTTGTGCTGCATCCTCTGCTGCATCCATCTCACCTCTGCCACCCTGTCTGTTCCCACATCCTTTTCGTTGATGTGTCCTTGTCTGTGTCCAGCATGTGTTACAGTGATGTCCTTTCCTTGCTCTGGGTCCTCAGGGCTTTTGTGATGAATCACAGGAATGGGTCCCTGGGCAGTGCTGGGGCACTGCTGGCTTTTGGCTGCCTACGGTGGCTGGAGGGATGTGAGACATGGGGGATTTCCCCCAGAGCCTTGCAGAACTCTGCCAGGAGGCTCAGCATTGCCTTTTTGCTGCCACCACCAGAAGGGCTGGCTGCTCACCTTCTCACTACTGGACATCTTGTGGGGAAGGATGCCAGCTGCTCGGCTGACTTTGATGGAGTAGCTCCATTATGAGAGCAGAGGGCATGGCTGCCTCTCAGCCTGCAGCCCATGCTGTGGGGCATCCTCAGGGCTCTGCTCCCCGAGCCAGGTGCCTGAGGACTGGGACGAAGCAAGGACAGTGGCTCTCTTCGTCTTGCCCCACCAGGAGGGGAAGGCAGGGGGTGTGGTGAAGCCAGGCATCATTTCCAGTTGTCCCAGGCTGGTGGCATCGCTGCTGCATGGGATGAGAGGTGCAGGCTTCTGGCAAAGGAAAGTCTGCTGTTGTCCTCCATCAGTATGATGCCTTGTGGTGTTGGCTGGGAACCCAAATGGGGCTTTTTGCAGTATTCTGTACAAAAACTGTGGGGCTGATCAGAGTCCCGTGAGGTGCATGGGATGGAGGAACAAGCGTGCAAGGAGATCTCGTGCCTGCTTCCCAACCCTAACCTCCGCTGAGCATGGGGGAGATGCTATGCTGGGGGGTAGAGGCTGGTGCAAGGCCAGGAGCTCTGTGCATTGCCACGGCTTGGGGGAGGCAGGCTGCAGCTGCCAGCATGCCTCGCTGTGCACCGTGCCCGGGGATGCTCAGCGGGCAGCAGGCTCACCCTGCCACCCATTTCCTATGCCCCCTCTGCAGACCTGGGTACTCCCAGCCCCTGCCTGAGCGTGGAGTGCACTTTTGGGGCCACCTGCGTGGTGAAGAACCGGGAGCCCGTGTGCGAGTGCCAGCAGGTGTGCCAGGGCCGCTATGACCCCGTCTGCGGCAGCGACAACCGCACCTATGGCAACCCCTGCGAGCTCAACGCCATGGCCTGCGTCCTCAAGAGAGAGATCAGGGTGAAGCACAAGGGGCCCTGCGGTAAGGAGACAGCCATCCTGGTGCTCGTGGCGGGGCTGCTTGCATGCTCTTGTGCTGTGCAAAGGGAGGGAGGGGAGCGCGGCACCACTGTGCATCCTTACCCCGGGAGGATGCTGCTGGCATGCATGCAGCGATCTCTCTGCTGAAGGTCCTCTTCCCTAGCATGAGCTCTTAGTGCATACGCAACTCAGAGCCATGTGCAGCTCTCCCATCTGCAGGCTCTCTGCTTGTGCCAGCACAGCTTTGCCAGGCGGGAAGTGTTTGCACACAGGCAGAGCCCAAGCTGGTGGCGTGTGCTGCTTTGTGCAATCTGCTGGGCTCTTGCAGTTTTGTCCAAATACTGCTGTTCTGCCCTTAAATCTTCAGGCTGGGCAGCAGGTGCTCTGCACCCAGGGCTGCGCCCCTCCTCCCGTGGCTGGCACTGATTTATTGCTCCCCATAACGACACTCAGCCTCATACTCTCCGCATCCCATTTAGCTGTAACAGCTCACAGCTCCGGTGACATTTCATTGCAATTACTCCTGGCCCTGATGGCTTTTACAAGCAGTTATTGCCATGCAGTCTCTCTCCTCCCTCCTGCAGCCTCACCTCTGCTGGAGCTCCGGTCCTGCAGGGCTTAGCACAGGGGTTAAGGTTGCAGTAGGGTTTGATTTCAGCTCTGGCGCTTCCATACAAAACAATGCTCGCCCTGCTGATTTAACCCACTGCTTTTTTGTTCCTCGCCCCTGCAGACCGCTGTGGCAAGTGCCAGTTTGGGGCCATCTGTGAGGCGGAGACGGGGCGGTGCGTGTGCCCCACAGAGTGTGTGCCCTCCTCCCAGCCCGTCTGCGGCACAGATGGCAACACCTACGGCAGCGAGTGTGAGCTCCACGTCCGAGCGTGCACGCAGCAGAAGAACATTTTGGTGGCTGCCCAAGGCGACTGCAGTGAGTCTGGCAAGGTCCCCTTCGTCCCTCTTCTTGCTCCTTTCAGTGGCATTTTGAGGAGTGGATGCTCAGCATCCCCCTGCTCCCCTGGGGCCCTCCGAGGCTCTGTGGGTGTTTGTGTGCTGGGGGAGGCACTGGAGAAACCTGAGGGTGGAGATGTGTGGGGCCAAGCAAAGGAAGTGGGCTGCCATCAAAATGGGAGGGGTTCCATCCCCAGGGGGTGATTCGTCCCTGCTTGTGCGTGTTCCCAGTACAGGAAACCGTCTGTGCTGATTTCTCAATGAATTAAAAGCCTTGCCTCAGTTTTTTTTCATTAGGACAAATGACACTTGAGCAAAAGCAGCATGTTGAGCCCCATAAAACCAGTCCAGCTGGTCTGGTGTTTCAGAGCTGAGCAGTGCATGGGGATCGTCTCTAAAACTGGGAGAAAAGAGTAATGGGGCGAGACTCCCAGGAGCCGGAATGAGAGTAAATGGAATTTCTTGCTGGTGTCCTTGCAGAGTCCTGTGGCAGCACGGTGTGCTCCTTCGGCAGCACGTGTGTGGGTGGGCAGTGCGTGTGTCCTCGCTGTGAGCAGCAGCCCCTGGCCCAGGTTTGTGGCACCGATGGCCTCACCTATGACAACCGCTGCGAGCTCCGAGCAGCCTCCTGCCAGCAGCAGAAGAGCATCGAGGTGGCCAAGATGGGGCCGTGTGAGGACGGTGGGTTGCTGATGCCACCTGGGCAGGGAGTTGTATCGCTGCGTTAATTGCATGCCTTATGTTCCACTTATTCTGGAGGAAGGGGAGTGGTTGAGGTGCCCAGGGGTTGCTCCGGGTGGAGATGCTCCATGGGGATGCCCCGGGTTGTTCCATGGTGCTGCTCCCTGGTGGTTCCCACTTGGCTCTGTCGGCAGGAACAGCGCCGATGGGTCTGGGCAGCACTAGGCTGTTCTTCCTGACCCCTTTCTAGAGTAGGATAGTGTTGGGAAGGGGGAGCTCATCTGTAGGATGCAGCATCCCCCATTGCTAGCCATGATCCCATTCTCCTCAATAGCATCTTTTAATTATCTCTGAGTACTTGGGTAAAGCAGCTCAGCATCCCTCTGAAAGCAGGCTGGGACCTCTCAGCCTTGCCTTGCTGGTGGTCAGACACCGAGAGCCTCCTGAGCTCCCCTCTCTATGGGGTGAAGCCATGGGTTAATGCAGGCTGAGAGCACAGACCTCCCCTAAACCTCACTGCTGTGATGCTGCCATTCCCCGTCTCACTGCACTGGGAAGGACATCAGCCCGTGGCAGAGCTCAGGGATAGGGCAAGGCAGAACATGGTGTTTGATCACAGCCCTCCTTTGGGAATTTCAGGTTGATGTCCCTCTGGGAGAAGATCTTAAATAATTCTCTGTGTAATGCCAACTCCCAGCCTTTGATCACTCAATAAAAAGGGGCAGGTTTTCCTTTTTTGCTTTTCTTTTTTTTTCCCCCATTTTTTTTTTCCTTTTAATTAAAGAAGCCTTTGAAATCAGCGACATCTCTATTCTTGCTGCTGGAGCTCTGGGCACCTTATGGAGAGGCAGCCAGGCAGAGCACAGCATTTATAGGTTGGGCAGGAAGGCCTCTGGTCTGCTCCTAAGGCATCCCCATGCTATTTGCATCGCTTAACTTATTGTAATGATGGGAGAACTTGCTTTCTGCAGGGGAGGGAATCTTCTCTGAGGTACAGGCAGGAGCATCCTAACATATGGGCAATCTGATCTGGTGGTTGACAGCCCTGCCCACAGCAGGGGGATGGAACTGAATGATCTTTAAGGTCTCTTCCAACCCACGCCATTCTAAGATTCTATGGCATGTTGGCCCAGGAGATATTCATGCTGGAGATATTCAGAAGCTGTCTGGACATGCTCCTGAGCAAGGTGGCCCTGCTTGAGCCTTCTGCTTTCCCCTGGTTCTGCCAGGACCCCCTCTCACCATGCTCCTCTTCCATCCAGAATGTGGCTCAGGGGGCTCAGGCTCTGGTGATGGGAGTGAGTGTGAGCAGGACCGGTGCCGGCACTACGGGGGTTGGTGGGATGAGGATGCAGAGGACGACCGCTGCGTGTGTGACTTCACCTGCCTGGCGGTGCCACGCAGCCCGGTAAGCACATTAAGCATTCCTGGGCTGCTATCCTTGCTCCCTTCAGCCTGGTGGCCTCGCCACGTGCTTCCTGGGGCATCCCATGGGCAGGAAACCTGCTCTGAGAGCTCCCCTCACCGTCCTGGCAGGTCTGTGGCTCGGATGATGTGACCTATGCCAACGAGTGTGAGCTGAAGAAGACGCGGTGTGAAAAACGCCAGGACCTCTTTGTCACCAGCCAAGGAGCCTGCCGTGGTGAGCGAGTCCCTGCAGCATGTGCCATCCTCATCCTGGTGCCCTGACGTTCCTGTTTCATGCCTGGCCAAAGCTAGGGCCTTATTCCATCACCTACCCCAGCATCTCCGCAAGGACTGCATGGTTTTGCAGGAGCGCTGCTCAATCTTTCGTTGGCCATAATGCCCCGAGGTAACCTGTGCCTCTCTGCCTTGCTCCACAGCCTTCACCACGACCCCACCACCTCTCCCAGTTGTGCACTGCAGTCAGACCATCTATGGTTGCTGCCCTGACAACATGACCCTGGCGCTCGGAGTGGGTGCAGCCGGGTGCCCAAGTGAGTGATGGTCCCCATCTGGGGGGATGCTTGGGGTTCCACTCTGGGGAGAGAAAGGAAGGTCCCAATTCCTCAGTTAGCTAGCTAGTTTCATTAATATTTATTAAATAATTGCCAGAGTCAGCACTTCAGCAGAAGGCACATTTTGAAAGGCATTAGCACGCTGTTAACAGCTGAGGCTGTGACTGCCTGTTAGGGAAACCCATCAGCCCATGGAGACACAGCTCACGCCATGCTTGGGCCTGGCTAATGCCTATGTGATGAGGATGTAGTGCTGCTTAATGTACCATATAATTCAAAAAGCAGCAGCATTCAGCCAGTGTCTCTTCCTGGAGCTGGCTGAGATGGCAGGAGTGGGTCAGGGGGACGCTAGGGAGGAGGTGGAGCATCTTGCTTCAGCATCACCCTGATGGTGATGGGTCAAAGTGATGTTCCACAGATCATCCAGCCATGGGAAGAACTTCTTCCTCACTGTGGAATCCCATATCCCACTAGTTTCTGTCAATATGTGCTGGAAACAAGCATACACCAGGACATAATCCCCACTTGAACCCCTAGTGCAGATTTCTCTCTTGCTGCCTGCCCTGGACACACCATCTCCCTGCCTCTATCTGCTCCCAACGTCTCCTTTGCTCTCCAGCTCTGTCCCACATCCTCTTCCCACTGCTCCCTGGGGGCTAAGGGAGCATTTCACCATCTATCTTTGGATCACTTCCCTCCATCAACTTCCTAATTAATGAATTAATAATAAACTCCTAATAGCTTCCTCCCTCTTTGATGTCAACGAGCAAGGAGCTGTAGATGAGAGCAGAGCAAGCAGGTTAATCCCTGGAGTTCAGCCCTGCTTTGTAGCTGGAGGAGGTCGTAGGCACGGTGGTGATGGGTTGATGGTTGGATTAGATGATCTTAGAGGTCATTTCCGACCTTTATGATTCATCCTGCTTGGCCAGGACTCACCCTGTGCTCTCTGTTGGCTTGCAGGCACCTGCCAGTGCAACCCCTATGGCTCCTATGGAGGAGCCTGCGACCCTGCCACGGGGCAGTGCTCCTGCAAGCCGGGCGTTGGGGGGCTCAAGTGTGACCGCTGTGAGCCCGGCTTCTGGAACTTCCGTGGCATCGTCACCGACAGCAAGAGCGGCTGCACGCGTGAGTGCTGGCTACTGTGCCATTTCCAGCTAGGAACCCTAATGCTGCTCCTGTTGTGAGCCAAATTCGGTGGCTGCTTTTGCATAATTTGCACAACTGCACCAATTTAATGATTTCTTTTTCCCCTCCTTGCTCAGCTTGTAACTGCGACCCGGTGGGCTCAGTGCGTGATGACTGCGAGCAGATGACTGGGCTCTGCTCCTGCAAGACTGGTATCACTGGCATGAAGTGCAACCAGTGTCCCAACGGCAGCAAGATGGGCATGGCTGGCTGTGAAAAAGGTGAGGGGGAGGCGTGTGGGACACAGAAATGCTGCTCTACTGAGTCCCTGGGAGAGCTGAGACCCCTGGGAGGAGGGGGGTTTGGATTTGACATAGGCTCTTGGGTTTTATTATTTTAGTTTTTATGCTTGGCATGTGTTTTATTCATCTTTTCCCCCTTCTCTCCCTACCCTAGACCCATCAGCTCCAAAATCCTGTGAGGAAATGAGCTGCGAGTTCGGGGCCTCATGTGTGGAGGTCAACGGCTTTGCCCACTGCGAGTGCCCGTCCCCACTCTGCTCAGAGGCCAACATGACCAAGGTCTGGGGAATCACTAGGGGCTGAGCTGGGCTGTGGGCACAAGGGACATGTGGCCTGCTTGGTCTTGCCAGGCTTGGCACTGGAGTTCAGCCCCTGCCCACCAGGTCACTGTCCTCAGTGCGTGGGGCAGGAATGTGCCAGGCATGAGTGTCCCCAGCACAGGGCGTTGTGCATCACTGATGCCTCTGAGCTGCTCTGCTCAGTTTGAGGACAGGTTTATTTTGCCTGAGGCTTGTTGGAGGACAGGTACAACTCACACCTTGCACCATTTCTTCTGCCAGGTGTGTGGCTCTGATGGTGTCACCTATGGGGACCAGTGCCAGCTGAAGACCATTGCGTGCCGGCAGGGACAGCTTATCACAGTGAAGCACGTGGGGCAGTGCCATGGTGAGTGCCTCCTGCAGCTCCTCGTGCCCTGCCTATGGCTTGCACTGTGCTTCCCAGCACCATGGGCACCCTTTCCCAGACCAGCCCCTTCTTAACTTCCCTCTCTCGCTGCTCCTTGTAGAGTCCATCACTCACACGAGCCACACGATGCCACCCACCCCTCTGCCCACCTTGCCCTTGGACAAGCTCATCATACCCCCACCACTGCAGCTGACCACCCGGGCTCCAGAGCCCACTGAGCTGGCCACCACCTCCCTGCTGATGGAAGCCAGCCCCACTGCAAGAAGTCACCCTACAACAAGGCGTGTCACAACGACCCGACCTGCCACCACACCATGGATGACCCATGGAGTGCTGAAGACCACCGTCCGCCCGCTCTCCACCTCTCCAGTGGTCCTGGCCACCACTCAGCCTGCCTACGCTGAGTCAGGCAGTGCAGAAGGCAGTGGGGACCAGGAGATGAGCATCAGTGGGGACCAGGAATCCAGTGGGGCAGGCTCTGCTGGTGAGCATCACTTCTGGGCCTTGGGAAGTCACCTGGAGTCTTAATGAAAGAGATGAGGCTGTCTCCCAGCCTCATGGTCTAACAGGAGTGAGGTCCTACCTCTGTTAATACTTCCTTGCAGGGGAAGAGGAGGTGGAGGAAAGCGAGGTAACCCCAACTCCAGCCATTGAGAGGGCAACGTGCTACAACACCCCGCTCGGGTGCTGCTCTGATGGCAAGACTGCAGCTACTGATGCAGAAGGGAGCAACTGTCCGGGTGAGTCTGTCCATTTTGGTGGCCAGGAGATGGACAGAGGCCTTGCAGGGCACAGAGCAGGGCAAGTGTTGGCAGTGAGCCCTGCCTCGATCCCAGCCTGGGCCTGGGCTCTCAGTGTGTCATCCCCTCTTTGCTCTGGACACCACATTCCCCTTTTTAACACGCAAAAGAATATAAGTTATGGACTCTCCACATGGTTACCCACAGCAGGGATCTCCATAGCTCCCAAAGCTTTCCCAGAAGGGAACCACACTTTGGGTTCCCGTTGCAGTTTTGCCAGGCTGACCCCAGCCTACTCACAGCATCTTTACTCAGCTCTCCCAGCACAGGTCTTCTCCTTGCCCACAGCCATGTGTGGCCCTGCTGTGCCCTTGTTGCATGCCCATGTCTGATCCGACTGTGTTGACTGTGTGCTGCTCTGGCTAACGTCTTTCTCTTGTTACTCAGCCGGTGCAGGGGGGCTGCTCTCCGGGCCGGAGCTCAGAGGAAACTGTATGGTAAAAGCTGCCATCTTCAGCCTGGTCTTTGCCATCTGCTCCAGCACTCTCTGATACTAATCCTCCATGGCGCTCTCCCAGACCCATCCAGACTAACCCCAGCACTGGCACTACCCGCACACTGCCATCACCCTTTCCCCCCCAGGGACTCGAACGCTCTTCACGGGTCAGCCAGATGCCTGCCCCCATCCCTGTGAGCCAACTAAAGGGGTTTGTCTTGTCTGCCCTCCCTCCCGCAGCTACCAAAGTCTTCCAAGGAGTCCTCATCTTGGAGGAGGTGGAAGGCCAGGAGCTGTTCTACACACCTGAGATGGCTGACCCCAAGTCAGAGCTCTTCGGGGAGACGGCCAGGAGCATCGAGAGCGCAGTGAGTCCTTTGCACTTGAATGGAAGTCCAGCTAGGTCATTTCTTGCCTTGGAAAAAGAAAAGAAGACCCTATGCAGCCACCCCACTAGGACAGAGGCAGGGTGCTTTCCTAGAATCACAGAATCATGAAGGTTGGAAAAGATCATCTTGGTGATGGGGTTATACAGACGAGAGATTCTTCCTTCATTTCTTGGATTTCCCAAAGCATCTGCATCTCCTTGAAAAGCCCGTAGACAAAAACGTGTCCCAAGATCCCTTTGCTCCTCCAGTTCAGCTATGCAGCTTTTGGAAATCCACTCTCCCACATTTGAAGAGAAGCCCCCTGTGTTGCCAGCTCTTGGAGCAGGTGTAGTAGTAATGTGTACATACAGGCGTGCCAAGGAAGTATTGGTGGGGTAAAAGCACTGTAACACAGCCTGCAGTGTGGCACAGCAAATACAAAGCATCTTTGCAAGGAGATTAGCATATTTAGAGCTGCTTCCAAGCTGCGCTTAGAAGCTGGCAAGCCCTTGGTACAGTCATATAAGCAGATGTGTGCCTGGCATATGGACCGTATGGTTCATTCAGTTCTGCATCACAAAAGCAATATTTCCCAATACAATAGTGGCTTTTAGCTGAGGATCCAAACCTGCACACATAAGGCTTCATTCACTGGTTCTTCTCTTCTCCCCTCTGAGGATACAGGAGACTTGACTGGGTTCTGCTCTCCCAGGGATGGGGGAAACGACAACACAGCACTGGCCCATAGGACATCATGTACCTGATGTGCTCTCCTTTGCCCCTCTAAGACCACTGTGCCCAAATTTATGGGGGTGACTATGGCATGGGTCCAGTTTTAAGTTATTTCTTCTGTCTTTGCCTTGAAGCCAAGGGAAGGAGGTGGTGGCCTCCAGCTGCAGTGGTGCTGGTCCCACACGCGGCTGGGCAGGCTGCTAGCAGGGTGATAAAGCCCTGACTGTGTCTAAGTGGTTGGACTATCACTGTCTCCTTCTTGTGACTTCAGACAAATCCTGCAGTGTCTGAGAGGCAGGTTTTAAAAGGCATTCATGTGCTTAGAGATGCAGAATGGTGCCTTATGGGATTTTCCAAAGCACATAAGCAGGTTTATCCAGATTTAGAAGAGATCAGTAAGACTTAGATGCCACACAATAGTAAATCCTTATATGAACTGCAAGGTATCTCTGGTCTGCGCATATCTCCTCCATGGAGATCTCCTCTGCACTTTCCCCATGCTGCCCTGGTTCTGTTCTAACCTTTGAATTCAGGCCATAACGAATAGGAACCTTCCCAAATTATCCCTACCCAAAGGAGCACTGTTCTCTGCATGCATCAGTGGGATTTCTTGCAGAGGTTTCGATGCAAACCTAACTGGGATGAAACCAATGAGACTCGCTGAGACCTAAGACCTTTTGCTGAAGGAACCTAACCCCATGCCCTCAACCTCCCCATTAATCAGTTTGTTTGCCTTTCCTCCTCCACCTCCAATCCGTTAGCTGGATGAGCTCTTCCGAAATTCCGACGTTAAGAAGGATTTCAAGAGCATCCGTGTCCGAGACCTGGGGCAGAGCAGCGCTGTCCGCGTCATTGTGGAGTCCCACTTTGACCCAGGTAGGAGCTGTCCCAGTGCTGAGAAACCAGCTCACCCACGAGCAAACCTTGTAATTTGTCAGGGATGTGCCCTTCGTCCAGCAAAATCAAGAGATGCTGGGAGGAGCTGCAACCTGAGCTGGTGCAGGGAAGGCTGGAAGCGTTCTTGTGGGGCAGGGAGTGATTCAGATGCATCAAAGGGAGGTCGTGAAGGGAACGCTGCTTGGTGGGGTTGCATTTCACACTTGTCTTTCTCTTGGCTGTCCTCAGCCACTTCCTACACGGCAGCTGACGTCCAGGAGGCCCTGCTGAAGCAGATCAGAGCCTCCAAGAAGAGGACCATCCTGGTGAAGAAGCCCCAGCAGGAGCATGTCAAATTCATGGACTTTGGTGAGCACTCTGTCTGGCTATGGCCAATCCTCTGTCCCTTGGGTTGGGCACTTGGGTTAGGGGAGAGGGCCCTCATGCTTTGGTGCACACAGCAGTCTCGCTGAGCCTCCCTCCAAAACCCAAGCTCCTTTCCTCTTTGCAAAGAGACCTGCAAAGCACCAGCCTCACCCCGTGCATTGCTGCCTTCCAGACTGGATCCCCAGGCTCTTCACCACCACCGTCACCACCACCACGGCCACCACCATGGCACCTGCCACCACACGGAGGCACACCACGGCCTCCGCTGCCACCACGGCCCACATCCTGCGCCAGGACACCGCGGGCCACCCCAGTGCCAAGCTGGCAGCACCTGCGAGCACCAGGAGGCCTACATCCACCCTGCCTACCACCACCGCCCGGCGCAAACCCACCCGCCAGCCCCCCAGCACCACCAAGAAGCCCTCGCGACCCTGCGACTCCCACCCCTGCCTGCACGGTGGCACCTGTGAGGACGATGGGAAAGAGTTCACCTGCAGCTGCCCAGCGGGCAAAGGAGGAGCTGTGTGTGAGAAATGTAGGTGGCCTCTGGTTTGCCTAGGGGCGATGAAGCTCGTGGTCATTGGATGGCAAGGGACAAAGGAATCATGACCTTTAAAAGTCCTTTCCAACTCAAATGGTTCTGTGATTCTATGAAAACTGGGGACAGCAAGGTCGTGGGAAGGGCATCTCTTGGGGCTTTTGGTTCCAAACTCATGTTCCAACCAAGGATGCTGAGAGGATGTAAGTGGGAAAGTGATCTCCAGTCATCCATTCTGTTGCACGCTCTCCCCGAGCACTGTGATGTGCACTGGCTGAATGGGGTTAGGGAGCAAATCCAGCCCTGTACTGAATGCTAGTGCTGCAAGGGTCAGTGTAACTGCTGTACCCTGGCCCGGAGCAGGCTGTGCAAGCACTGTAAGTAGTAAGAGGCAAAGCTGCAGGGGAAGAAGGTGCCAGCAGCAATTTCTTGCTGGCTGTGCTACATCAGTGCCCTGGAGCATGGGGATTGTGAGCTTCTGCTTTTGTATCTCATGGCATTGCCGGCGGCTCCTGAAGTTACTGAGCGCAGAGAGACCGGTGCTGTCTTCTGGCACATTTGAGATGTGTGTGCTGATGATTCAGGTGCTATTCCCCAGTGCTCAGAGCTGCTTAGCAAACAGCCTCGTGCACATCATGCTCACCCAGAACTGCTGTTATGCACTGTGAGCTCCCACTGTCACAGCAGAGCTCTGGGTGGCTCCGACTGCTAATTCCTGGAAAGCTGTGTCCCTGAAGCTCTAAGCTGAAGCTCTCGAAGCTGCTTCTGGATGTGGATGCTGAATCCTGTTCCTCTTAACGGGGCTTGCCCTTCTCCCTCCCTGCCTCTTGCAGCCATCAGGTACTTCATCCCCAGCTTCGGCGGCAAGTCCTACCTGGCCTTCAAGATGATGAAGGCGTACCACACCGTGCGCATCGCCATGGAGTTCAGGGCCACGGAGCTCAGCGGGCTGCTGCTCTACAACGGGCAGAATCGTGGCAAGGACTTCATCTCCCTGGCGCTGGTGGGCGGCTTCGTGGAGCTCAGGTGGGCGCCCTAGGTGCAGGCTTCCAGATGTGGGAGTGGTAGGAGCAAATGGAGAAGAGGGGGAGCAGTTTTTGCAGCGTATTTCCTTGTGGCGCTTTGATTAATTCGTGTCGCTCGGTTTGAATTCTAAAAAGCTAGAAGGTGTGGGAGGCTAATTTTTTTTCTGAGCTCTTTTTTTGGTGCTGTTCTTGCACTGTGGAAAGAAATGTAGGGGGAGTAGAGGGAGAGAAAAGCCCCAGAAACCCGAGGTGAAATTATTTTTATCTTTCCGAAAAGGCACAGATTCAAGTTCCCAGCTTCTGCCTGGGGCACAGCTGCCCTTATGGTGCATGCAATCTCGCTGAGAGGTGGCATGGCCGTCAGCCCTCCCCATCCTCTGCTCCAGGTTTAACACAGGCTCTGGCATGGGCGTCATCACCAGCAAGGTGCGCGTGGAGCCTGGCAAGTGGCACCAGCTGGTGGTGAACCGCAACCGCCGCAGTGGCATGCTGGCTGTGGATGGGGAGCCCCACGTCAGCGGGGAGAGCCCCACGGGCACTGATGGGCTCAACCTCGACACCGACCTCTTTGTTGGAGGAGCTCCAGAGGACCAAATGGCTGTGTGAGTAGAGACGTTGCACTGTGCCGTGGCATCCTGATGGAGCGTCCATTAAACCAAGTGCATGGAAGGTGCTGGTGTTTTTCTCCCCCACCCACCGTGTCCTTTGTCCCTTCAGAGTGGCAGAGCGTACTGCAGCTACGGTTGGCCTGAAGGGCTGCATCCGCCTCCTGGATGTGAACAACCAGATGTACGACCTGCGGGAGAAAGGCAGCGATGTGCTGTATGGCAGTGGGGTGGGCGAGTGCGGCAACGACCCCTGCCACCCCAACCCCTGCCACCATGGGGGTATCTGCCACATCAAGGAGGCAGAGATGTTCCACTGCGAGTGTCTCCACTCCTACACCGGTACGGGGCAGGGCATTGCTGGGGCTCCTGGTCCTGCTGAGTGGTCCTGAGGGGTCTAAAAGCCTTTGGGGTGGCAGAGGGGAAGATGCAGTGGGGAGCTTTGGCAGTGCCTCCCAGAAGTGTAGGATGAAGCCATGCCCGTTGGAGACAGAATCAATTTCAGATCTCTCCATACATGCATGAGACAAGGGACAGGATCTGTGTATTTGAGGGCAGAGCAATGTGTGGGCATCACCTGTGCTTTTGTGGGGTCCATTGCAGGGGGTCCTTGGGCCACGTGAGCCCAACCTGAGGTGGGACAGAAGGGCTGGCAGGGCCATCGGGGGTCATGCCATCCTCTCCCCACCCCGGAACAGGGTTGTCTCTGGCCAAATCGTGCCTGCTGGCTATTAGGGATGCCGATGTGACCATCTTGCTCTTCTGCTGCAGGTCCAACGTGTGCTGATGAGAGGAACCCATGCGACCCGACGCCATGCCACATCTCTGCCACCTGCCTGGTGCTGCCGGAGGGAGGTGCCATGTGTGCCTGTCCCATGGGACGGGAAGGAGAGTTCTGTGAGCGAGGTGTGTTGGGGCTGGGGAGGGCTGGAGCTGCAGATGTCCTCAGCTTGCATGACTAGGAGCCCCTGTTTGATGCTGAAGCTGCTCTGCCTCTTCCTCACCATTCCCTCCTTTGTGCCCAGTGACGGAGCAGGACCACACCATGCCCTTCCTCCCAGAGTTCAATGGCTTTTCCTACCTGGAGCTGAACGGGCTGCAGACCTTTGTTCCTGACCTGCAGTAAGTGCTCAAGAGCGTGTTGCCAATGGCAAAACCTTGGAGATTTTATCTAGAGGGACTGGGATTGCTGGAATTGCTGTTGCCAGGCTGCAGCAGTGATGTGCCAAAGTGCCTGGTGCTGCAGTGGGCTGGGTGAGCACTGCGTGCTGGCATCCTGAAGGTGACATATGTCTCTCCTCCATGGCAGTTCTGCCTGTGGGGTCAATGGATGGCATCTGTGGGACCAGGCAGGCGGATATCTCCAGGGCCCTTTGCACAGGGGTGGTGGAAGAGAGTCTGTGGGGAGCTGGTTTGGAGGGTATCTGTCATCCTTCTCTCCTCAGGGACAAAATGTCCATGGAAGTGGTGTTCCTGGCCAAGAGTCCCAGCGGCATGATCTTCTACAATGGGCAGAAGACAGATGGCAAAGGAGACTTTGTGTCTCTGGCTTTGCACGATGGCTACCTGGAGTATCGATACGACCTGGGCAAAGGGGCAGCCGTGCTCAGGTAGGGCTGGAAGCAGGGTGGTGGTGACTACAGGGATGGTGGTTGCTTCCACTGCCCAGTGCTGGCTGGAGCTCCATCCCCAGGGTGGATGCAGGGGAGGTCCCATGCTGGCAGCAGTGACTCCTGTTGGCTGTGATTGGGTCCTGTCCCGTGGGTTGTACCTATGCAAGTGGAGCAGGTATTCACAGGGGCTCGTTGCCTCACCGTATGTCTTCTCCTCTCTTCCCACCACCAGGAGCAAAGAGCCAGTTCCCCTCAACACCTGGATAAGCGTTTTGTTGGAGAGGAGTGGGCGCAAAGGTGTGATGAGGATCAACAATGGCGAGAGGGTGATGGGAGAGTCACCGGTACGTTGACAGGCCAAAGCAAGCTGCCCAGAGCTCTCTGGGCTTCCAACCCTGCTCCCCTCCTGTGTGAAACCAGCTGGGATCCCAGACCCGTGGGCTTTTATTCCCGGAGGTGCATGGAGGGTGGAGGAGGAGTGGGCGAGACCTGGGAGCTGAGGATGCTGTGGGACAGCCGCTGCACACTCCTTGCTCTTGCAACCCTGCATGTTGTGATGTTACCCACTGATCTTCCATTTCTCTCTTTCTCTCTCTCTCCCTTTGATTTGCATTTGTATTTTTCCCTCCCCTGCTGTCTGGATCCCAGAAATCCCGTAAGGTACAGATAAGTATGACCCGCTGCACCTCCATCTCATCTGCCATTGGCACATTGTTCTTCTGTTTTCCATCCAGATCTCAATGTCTCACCTGCTCCCCTTCCCATCTGACCAAGCAGCTTTAGGATCTCTGTAGATTAGAGACGCTCGTTTCCTCTTCATTAATTTCCAGCCAGTTGTTGCATTTTTGTTTCGGAAGCATTACAATTAATCTGGTCATTTTTCTCGTGTTAACTCCACAAAGCATTAGCTAGTGACTCATATAACTGCATCCTGGTCCTGCTGCCATGGCCCAGGTTCCCAAATCATTTGAGTTAGAGGAGAAACTCCTTTTTATCATTGAAATGGCTGATAGAGTCATGGAGTGACTTGGGTTGGAAGGGCAAGGATACCACTCGCTAGATCAGGTTTGCTGTAGAGGATCTGCAGCATCTGAATGAATCTCCTCCCATCTCCCCTCCTTGCCAGGTGCCTCACGCCTTCCTGAACCTGAAGGAGCCATTCTACGTGGGGGGAGCCCCCGATTTCAGCAAGCTGGCTCGAGCTGCAGCCATCTCCACCAGCTTCTATGGAGCCGTGCAGAGGGTAAGCCTGGTGCCAGAGGTGCCAGTCTCCATGAGGACATCCCCAGCACATGGGTCCATGTGCACAAGGACATGTCACGAGGACAGGTGGGGCTCAGGGCTCATAGTGATGGGTTACAAAGGCTGACTCTTGTCCTTCTCCACCTTCCAGATCTCTATCAAAGGGGTTCCCTTGCTGAAGGAGCAGCACATCCGCAGCGCCGTTGAAATCTCCCCCTTCCGTGCCCACCCCTGCACCCAGAAGCCCAACCCGTGCCAGAACGGAGGCACCTGCAGCCCCCGGCTGGAGAGCTACGAGTGTGCCTGCCAGAGGGGCTTCTCTGGGGCTCACTGCGAGAAAGGTGAGGCTGTCACGGCAGGGACCCCCACCAGTTCCATCTTCTTGTGCTGGGGAAGCACAGGGTGTTGGCAGTGTCCTGCAGATGGGAGGTCAGGATCATCACCAAGCCCTGGTTCCTCCCTGACTTTAGCCGAGAAACCACAAAAGCTGCAGATTTCATGTCAGATGGCTGCAAAACTGGAAGCTGGCCCACGCTCGCTGCCTGTAAAGTCAGAGCTCAGGGTTGCTGTGCTGCCATGTCTGTGCCTGCCTCCCTCCTTTGTGAATGCCCTGGATAAAGGAGGATCTTCCTGATCCCCAAGGACAGACAGGCTGTGCTGTGTTGCCTGACAGCTCTTCTTTTTCCCACCTTCAGTGATCATTGAGAAGGCAGCTGGAGATGCAGAGGCCATTGCATTTGATGGTAGGACGTACATGGAGTACCACAATGCCGTGACAAAGAGGTAACCTGGCTGTGGAGCTGAGCTGTGATCAAAACAAGGAGTTGGGCAGATAGGGGCAAAGAAGCCTAAAACCAGTGTCCAAAGAGAGGCTGTGAACCTTCACTTCCAGCCCGTACCTCAAAAACTGCCTTGTTGATGGAGGGGTTCCCCACAGTGCCAGCATCAGGTCCGGGTGCTGGGGTGGGGTGACACTGGTGTTATGCTCCATCCATTTCCTCTTTGCACCCTCTGACCCCTCTTGCACTATAATCCTGCCTGAGGAGAGCGTCTGCGTTCTGTTTGTTGTCTGTCTCTCTGTCTGTCTGTCTCTTCTCAGTGTCGTTGTTTCTTTGTTTTCAAGCCACCTGAGCAATGAGATCCCTGCGTAAGTACAGCCCTCCCTGCAGCCCACCCGTGGGGCAGGATGGGGACAGGCATGGGGACATTTGCCTGGGGCTGCCACGGGTGGGCACTCCCAGCCCATGGCAAGGATGGCACAGCTCTGGTGACTCACCAGGGCTGCTGTTTGGCTTTGCTGCAGGCAGATGTTGTTTGCTGCAACTTAGCTTTAGTTCAAAGGGATGAGTGCAGAGCAGGAAAGGTCCCAGTACGAGCCTCTTCCATCAGCAGCACAGTATTAAATATGGAAATAAAATCAGTGGGCAAGCAGCACTGATGAACCACATCCCCGCAGACGAGCAGAAAGCTGCTGCCTTCATGTCTTGCCTCTCCAATCACCTGCAAGGGGAAGGTCACCCTCCCCAGCCACCTCCCCACCTGAGCCAGCCCGTGCCCGTTTGGGCTGTGCATGCCCCATCCTGCAAAGGGAGCTTAGCACTTCTCTCCAAATCCCTCAGCTGGGATTTGGCAGCGGCTCTCACCAGGGCTCAAGGGCTCGTTGGGTTGCCCATAAAAAGTCACTTCTCCTTCCTGCGGACAGATATCGGGTGTGCCTCGGGCAGGACCAGCACTCCAGTTGCTTCTCTGGGTTCTGCTGGCCATGACATGCCCGTACATTTTGTTTTGAACATACCTTGTGATACGTACATAACTCTGGAGCTGGAGCCCCTAACGCACCCAGCAGTGCCAGCAAGACAGCTGTACTCCTGGGTTTCCCCTTCTCTGTGCACACCCAAGTGCCCCGAGGCTGACTCAGAGCAGCCTTACATGACCGTGCAGCTCCCATTCCCCATCCCAAAGGCTGGCAGGTGGCTGGCCATGAAGTGCTCCTTGCATGGGGCCTTCCCCAGAAGGTCCCTTCCCCAAAACATCCCGTCCCCAGCAGTGCCCCACTATCCCATCCTAGCTGCCTGGCTGCACACCCCAGCATTTTAGCATGAGGGATCAGCAGGAACATGAGCAATCCCAACCCAGGAGAGCATCGCCGTGCTGGGACAGGGCTCTGGGACAGCAGCAACATGCACACATGTCTTGTTGGCTTGAGGAAGCTCAGCCCAAGAACTGCTGAGGCTGGGCAGGGTGGGAGGGCAGGGTCTCCTCTGCTGCCTCGTGCTTATTGCATGCTCCCCTTTCTTCCTGCATCTAAGTCCCGACGCATTGGACTACCCCGCCGAGCCCAGGTGAGTCGTGCCAGGCTTCTCGTGCCCCGTGCTCTGCTCTCCCTGCCTCTGCGTGTCCATGTCTCCGTGCTCCTTCTGTACGCTGTACTCTGGGCTTTTTGTTTGTAAAGGATGCAGCTCTGCAGGCGGTGAGGGCAAACACACAAAGGAAGCTCCAGCAGATGAGCAGCAGCTCTGTCCCTTGCTCCTCAGGGCCTTTTTTGCAATGGGTGAAAGGGAAACAGAGCTACAGGTTGGATATTAGGAAAAACTTCTCGCAAAGAGTGGTGAGGCACGGGCACAAGCTGCCTAGGGAGGTGGGAGAGTCCCTGTCCCCGTTGAGAACCATGGAGATGTGGCACTGAGGGACGTGGTCAGTGGGCATGGTGAGGGTGGGTTGGAGCTGGAGTTGGGGATCTTAGAGGTCTTTCCCAACATCAATGATTCTGTGGTTCTATCCTGAGAACACAGTGGGCGTTTTGCCCTAGTCCAGCCCTCTGAGTGTGGTGTCCCTTGGAAACAAAAAGCTGTCTGTGTTGTCCTGTCTGTGTGCACGTGTCTTGGAGCATCCCAGGAGGGTGGATGGTGACTCTGTATGAGAAAGATGGAAACAGCAGTGTGGGGAAAACGCTGTCCTTCCAGCATTCCTCCCTTGGAAAAAGGCTGTGTCTGGGATGGAGAGGGTTTTGCTGCCTCTATGGGCAAGCTCAGGTGCCAGAGCCCAGATGACCCTATCTATGTCTGGTGATGGCCTTGCTGGGAGCAGGAGCTGGGCTGGGGACCTGTTGCTTTCATAGCTGTGTTTTAACACTGCTCTGTGCTCTCCCGACGTAGTGAGAAGGCTTTGCAATCCAACCACTTTGAGCTGAGCATCAAAACAGAAGCCACCCAGGGCCTGATCCTGTGGTGTGGGAAGGGGCTGGAGCGATCCGACTACATCGCCCTCGCCATCGTGGATGGCTTCGTGCAGATGATGTATGACCTGGGCTCCAAGCCAGTCGTCCTGCGGTCCACAGTCCCCATCAACACCAACCACTGGACCCACATCAAAGCATACAGGTGGGAAGGGGGCAAGAGTGGGGTTGGGGTGGACTACTTTGGGATGGGCAAGAGGTGACACGGGGTCAAGAGCGAGGCCCCCAAGGGTCACTCCCGTCCTTGGATAAGAATAGAGGAGAGGCATGTGGGCAATGGGGTGCGTGCTGCGACACGCCTGTCCTCCATTCTGGGAAATGCCAAAGGGAAAGGCTAAAGGAAAGGTTCATGCCTTTTAGTTTGGCCAGCGGAAGGTTTGACATTCTGCTGTCCCCGCGTTTGGGCGGTCAGGGAGTGGCGAGCGCGGCGTGGTTGGCGTGCCACGGATTGCTGCCCGCGGTGAGCTGGGGGCAGCCCTGGGTGTCTCCTCCAAGGGTTTTAATTCTGTCCCTTCTTCCCTCCCTGATGGAGCAGGGTACAGAGAGAAGGCTCCCTCCAGGTCGGCAACGAAGCTCCCATCACTGGCTCCTCACCGCTGGGTGCCACACAGCTGGACACGGACGGGGCCCTGTGGCTGGGTAAGGGCTTGGGCAGGGTGAAAACCCCACGCACCCATGGCTGGGGGTCTGCAATGCCTTTGCAACCAAGTGCTTCGGACAAGTTTGGCCTCCCAGAAGCATCTCTTCCTGCTCTAAGCTGGTAGCTTCAGGTCTAACCCATCTTACAAAGACTTCACATCCAAATAACGTCACTTTGCCTCTGAGAAGACATAGAATCACAGACTGGCTTAGGTTGGAAGGGATCTTAAAGACCGTCAAGTTCCAACCCCATGCCATGGAGTGGGTTGCTACCCGCCAGGTCAGGCTGCCCAATGCCCCATCCAACCAGGCCTTGAACGCCTCCAAGGATGGGGCAACCACGACTTCTTCAGGCAACCTGTTAGCTGCCTCTGTACCCTCTGAGTAAATTTATTCCAAACATCTCACCTAACACAAAGTAACTTCTGGCCAGGAAAGAGGTTTCTGAATAAGGCACGTGCGTGCGATGCTGGTGGGCAGGGTGCTGGAGCACAGCACTGTGTCCTTTGACATCCCTGCTCTCTCTTGCAGGGGGAATGGAGCGGCTCAGCGTGGCTCACAAGCTGCCCAAGGCCTACAGCACCGGCTTTATTGGCTGTATAAGGGACGTGATTGTCGACCGCCAAGAACTGCATCTGGTGGAGGACGCTTTAAACAACCCCACGATATTACACTGCTCAGCCAAATAGACCCCCAGGGACCCTTCCTTCTCCTTCCCTTCCTCCTGCCTATTGCTGTAATTATTTTCTATTTTTGTAAACTTATTGCTTTTTATATTTTGGGGGGAGGGGGGAAAGGGAGGGGAGGAACCACCATTTCTGTTGGGTTATTTTGTTCGGTTGCGGTATATCCAGGTCAGTCAGACTCTAATCGAGCAGCAGCAACAAAGAACAAACCTTGAACCAAGTCTCCAAGAAGTGACAGAAGAACTTCCCCATTGCACCCGTGTTGTAAATCTCACTCATACTTGAAGCTTCTTTTGGGGTTTGTTTATTTTCCCCTCCTTACTTGTGTTCTTGGGTTGTCGTTCACACCATGGGGGGATAAAGGATGCTGGTGCTGGCAAGCCCTGTGGCCTCTGTGGGTTCACCACTCGCCTATCTCAGGCCCCTGTGTTCACCCCATCTCCCTCCTCCCCCCTTCCTCTCACTATAATTTATGTGTGTAAGGATCTCAAGTGCTTTTCTCCTTTGTGCTCTGTTAAATCAGGGATGCCATGCACTGGAAGAGAGACCAAGGTCTGCTCTGAGCAGGCAGAAAAGCATTGCTCTTTGGTTGTCTTATGCCTGTTTGCTGGACTGAGAGGGGCTGGGGGGGAAGTGTCAGTTTCTCTGTTGGCTCTCCTCCTCCTCCTCTTGGACACATGCAGAAGCAGCTGTGAAACCTCATTTCCATGCTTTGTGTTGACCCAGACTTGTCCTCACCACCTGCTTGCCCTGGCTGCTCTTCCGAGAGCTTCTGTGCCCCAAACTGTGCTCCACTGACAACTTGCAACACGTCCTCGAGAGCTGGGGGTCCCCTCCTTCCAGCACCGGCTGTGAGGGCATGGGATTGGGTCCTCTTCTGCTTTAAACAAACCTCTCAGACCTGTCCTGCCCTGACCCATGTCCATTTTCCAGCCTGCTGGCACGATCTGCCCTCTGCCTACCATGAGGACGGTTGCAGCGCATCTCTGTAAGCTGGTGTTAGAACCCATGCCATGGCAAACGCTCACCGTTTTACCTTTGCCTTCAAGCTTTTGCAACACCCGGTGCATCGCAGGGGCTTCCATGCCATGATCAGAGCACCTCCAGTGCCACCAGCGATGGCTCCGGCAGGATGGGGTGGGCTGGGAGCCAAGTGGCTGGATGGGAGAGCTGGGGAGGGGGTTTTTAAAGTGTTGTCTTTACTGTCTTTGAAGTGTTGTCTTCCTCCATTCGAGTCTTGAAAGCAAAGTGCCAGCTGCACAGCCACTGTGTGCGTGTGTGTGTGTGTGTGTGTGTGGATGTGTGCAAACACTGGGTCTCCCCGAAGCAAAAACAAAGGGATTGCAGCTCTGAGCGCCGTGACTCAGGTTCCTTCTCCATGGGAAGAGCTCCCTGCTGCCACGTGGCATCTGTCACCCCTGGGCCACTGCGGTGTCCCCATCCCACCCTGCGAAGGCAGTGCTTTGTGGCCAACTGCCTTATGGAGCGTGCAGAATGGGTTGGAAGGGTCCAGCTGGCTGTCAGGTGTTCCCTGATATCCCAGGGGCCGTTGGTTTGTGGTTTTGCACCGATTCCTATCTCACCTTCTGGTGTACCCTTCCACTTCCAAAATGCTTTCAGCCACAAGAAGTCAGAAGGCTTTTCTCAGGGCAAGCCCTGAATGCAGACCTAATGAATGGGGAGAGCACCGTGGCAAACCACTCAGGCTGCTTTTTGCTTATTGCCCGAGCAAGGAAGAACCCCATTGCCTACCCCCACCCATGGAAGTCAATGCTTGATCTATTGTCGTGCCCCTAAAAACCCAATGGTTACATATTTCAGGGAAGATTGTGAGAAGTGGAGGCTCCAGTGTTTGTCTGCGTGGCAATAGCACGTGTTGAGTGGCTGCTGTATATAATGTGTGGGTCCTGGGGGTGGTGGCTGCATCGAGGCTTCCAGCTGGATGACATGGCCACCCCACCGAGACCAATGGGGAGCGTGCCAGCTCCAGTGGGAAAGGGCACCATGGAGGAAGCTGCTCAATTTCCAGAATGCCACTGAAATGAAGCCAGGGTCACTGCAAAAAAAAGAAAGAAAAAAGAGAAAAAAACGCAACAAGAACTCTGTCTGCTTTTGCTGGGGCTTGGAAATGCCTTAAAACAGGACGCCGTGTCCTCGTTGTCGAGCCTGGGTCGGATTCTGCAGTGCTCCCTAGGGGCCGTGCACTCAACCTCGGCTTTATTTTTAATAGCATTTATAACATGTATGTACAACCACAAAAATGATGACATTGAGGTTTGAGTTTTCTTTTTTTTTTCTTTTTTTTTTTCTTTTTTTTTTAAATAATGTCCACGTGGCTTCATTTATAGGGTAAATTAATGACCGTTGTGAACTGCTGTATGAATTCTGAAGGGCAATGCACAGTAGAGGAGCAGCATGATATAACCATTACTAACTTGTGTCTTTCGTCAATCACCATGAAATAAAGTTTGAAAACAATTAAGTATGTTTTTAAGGGGCCTGTTGCTTTCTTTCTGCTGCTGCATGCCTCGCTTGCCCACTGGTTTCCATTTGTCTCCTGGGTGGAATCCAACCGAGCTCTCCCGTAGTGGCTCATGTGGGTATGTATATCTTCCCATGGATGCCAACCTCATACTTGCAGCAGGAAGACTTGGTGTCTTTGCTTCCCCTCTTCTCAGGGCAACCCATTTCTTTTCCTTCTTTGCCATCGCCTCCTCTTGGGCAGCAGTTTCAGCCGTGGCTTTGCATCCCATTGGCACCATATCAGCACAACCTACGTGATGCCCCATGCCCTGCATCTCACCTGGGGCAGCAGTTCCTCTTCTCCAATGTGGAGCCATGGAAGGTCGGCATGTGATTGGAGATGTTCCAGAGCCCGATTTCCTGCTCCGAATGGGTCTTCCTCTCAAAGCCTTTCCACGTTGAGCTGTTCTACAAGAGAAGGCAACGGGTAGGGAAGAATTCTATTCAGCCAAGAGCTCGTCTGAGTGGTGTGAAGTGAGAACATCATGTTGTGCCATTCAGGAGGCAGCTAATTCAGCACGTCCCGTCCTTCTGACACCCAGAAATGATGCATGATGGAGCAGTGTCTGCACCAGCCCAGCGTGAGCCAGCTCTGCTCTGGATAACGAGACGCTGCAGCCTCACAATGAGAAACAATGGGGCCACTGTTGGAGCAGCCACAGGGGTTGCACAACACACAACTGGGGCCATGTTTTGTTCAAGATCAGCCTCCCGGTGCCGCGTCTTCTTGACAATGACCTTATTATGCTACAACAGGCATGGGCTTGCAAAGTCAGTACCTCTTTCATGGGCTCTCTGCCAGCTTGCTGCAAAGCAATAGGAGAAAAAGCTGTCATTGTCTTGGCCAGAATGAAAAGCTGAGCTCTGACAGCTGGATGTGTTGGTTTTCTGTTCTGGTTTTTTTTTTTTAACTACATGCTGGAAAAAACCCTTTATGAGTGGAAAGAGGAAGGAAAGAAGGGGAAGAGCCGCGTTGGGGGCACGCTTGGGCAGGCAGCAGGCGTGACTCAGGGGAAGGGCTTGGCTGTGCTTCTGGCAGCCCCTCAGCCAACATCCAGGCTGTACTGGGAGTGAGGGGACTTGGGTTCCACTGTACCCAGCCAATGGGCACCTGGGGTCAGGAGGGAAGCGCAGATGGCTTTGAGCAGCACTGGGTGCTCCTCCAGTTGACTGTCGTGGTTGGAAAGGGATTTTAGAGCTGTCCTCAGCACAATCGTGGAAGGCACCTTTGTACCCAGGACAAACCCAGAGATGCTCGCTGCAGAATCGGTGCCCTAACCCAGAGGGCAACCCGGGCACTGGGTGATCTTTAAGGTGCTTTCCATAGAATCACAGGACGGCTGGGGTTGGAAGGGACCTTACAGCCCACCCAGTCCGAACCCCTGCTGTGGGCTGAGGGCCTAGGGCCCCATCCAGCTTGGGCTTGGGCACCTCCAGGGATGGGGTACCCATGCTGCCCTGGACAGCCTGAGCCACTCTGTTTCTATGACATAGGGCTCCAGAGAGCTTTCTCCTGCCCTGCAGGACTGATCCCCACTCCAGCAGCACCTGCATTTTTGGTTGAACTTTGCAGAGCCAGCACGAAAACCTCCAACTGAGACAGAGCAGGGGATGGAGCAGTGGGGTCACAGCCATCTCACACGCACAGAAGCCGCAGTGTGGTCCCTCACAGTGCAGTCTCAGTGCTGTGGCAGCCGCTACATCCTGGGCAAAGGGGGGGAATGAGGAAGGAGAGCACAGGGCGCATTGTTACCAGAGTTGCTCTTGGCCCCTGTTGCCCTGCAGCGCATCTGTGTGACCCCACTGAGCCATGAGCTGCTGCTCCGCCAGCCGCCGGGTATTCCCCGAATAGACACGGAATTCGCTGAGTCTTATTATAGTTATAAAAGTGCTATTTTTGCCACCATGAGCGGCTTGGGTGGGGGG